>PVLC010028792.1:0-20730 GCA_004027655.1 Graphiurus murinus
TGGTTTTTTTTTTTTTTTTTTTTGCGGTACCGGGGATTGAACTCAGGGGCATTCTACCTCCGAGCTATATCCCCAGCCCTATTTTTTAATCTTTATTTTGAAACCGAGTCTCACTAAGTTTCGGAGTGCCTCACTAGGTAGCTGAGGCTGGTCTCGAACCGGGATCCTCCGGTCTCAGCCTCCCGAATGCTGGGATTACAAGCATGGGATTTATAAACATAATAAAATGGCTATCATTTTACACCAACTTTTATGGGGAGGTTGTTATGTCGCAGTAGAACTATAACCCACACGAGATTGACGACTAAGTTCCTGGTCCCACTTGAATTCTTCTCCAATTCACATGTTGCTGTCTTGGTGAATTTCCGGCCGCATCTCTGTGTTCAGGTCAGCGTGTCTCTCCTGCCCTAGCCAGGGTGATGGGCCAAGAGGCCAGTGCTAGCCATGATATCATTCATCTGCTTCAAAGTCTTTATTGCTCAGAGAATAAGATTAAAAGCTTCTTATCAGGTTGTATGCAGCCCTGTATGGTGTTCCTGGCCCGCAGTCTCAAACTTTATCTCTGCTCAGGCTCTACATTTCACCCCAACTGGACGACTCGAAGTTTCTTTCTTTCTTTTTTTTTTTTTTGAGGTACTGGGGATTGAACCCAGGGACATTCTACCTCCGAGCCCCACCCCCAGCCCTATTTTGTATTATTTATTCATTTATTTATGGTGCTGGGGATGGAACCCAAGGGCATTCTACCTCTGAGCTACACCCCCAGCCCTATTTTTTATTCTCTATTTTGAAACAGGATCTCACTAAGTTGTGGAGAGCCTCACTAAGTAGCTGAGGCTGGCCATGAGCCCACAATCCTCCTGTCTCAGTCTCCCAAGCACTGGGATTACAAGCGTGCGCCACCATGTGCGGCCCCAACTAGATGTTTCTAGCCCTTGAATGTGCCTGGCTCTCTACTTCTGAGTCTCTCTTCTACTTGCTCCCTCTAATAACTAAATGCTGGAGATTTTCCATTTTCCCTTGCAGATCTCTTTGCATTCTCTCTGCTCTGCCCCGTGCCTCAAGGCTGAGCTTGTGTAAGCTATAGCAATGGGCTTTCTTGCTGTCTTGCTTTCTGTGGGTCCACCCGATGGGCAGGAAATTGGAGGCAGGAGAGGAGCAAAGATGGGGGTATCTCTTCTCTTCTCTTTTGTAGTACTAGGGATTGAACCCAGAGGCATTTTATCTCCGAGCAACACTCCCAGCCCTATTTTATTTTTATTTTGAAACAGGGTCTTGTTAGGTGGATGAGAGTCTCACTCCTTGCTAAGCCTGTCCTTGAACCTGTGATCCTCCTGTCTCAGTCTCCTAAGTACTGGGATTACAAGTGTGCACCACCGTTCCTGGCATGATTCAGAGTTTTCTTTTTTGGTACTGGGGATTGAACTCAGGGGCATTCTACCTCCGAGCCACACCCCCAGCCCTATTTTTTATTCTTTATTTTGAAACAGGGTCTCACTAAGTTGCGGAGGGCCTCACTAGATAGCTGAGGCTGGCCATGAACCCAGATCTTCCGGTCTCAGCCTCCCAAATGCTGGGATTACAAGTGTGCACCACCACACCCAGCTTGATTCAGAGTTTTTAGTGGTGCTCTGGCCTGGACTGGGTTTGAGTGATTTGTAGAATGGACTAGATTTTTTTTTTTTTAATGCCAAATAAAGGAACTATTCATTCATTATCTTGAAGTGATTAGAAAAGCCGTGAGGTCTGCCAAGGATTTTGTCTAGGGCAGGGACCTCTGGAGGAAAGATAGAGTTAGCCTGTGATTGTGCCCTGTGGAATCTGCTTGGGTGAAGTGGCGACAGCCCCCGCTCCCTCCTCTCCGCCTCTGCATCTGCTGCTTTGTTGGGGTATTCTTGGGGCATTCCTCCTTTTCACTTGTGGGATTTCTGTTTAAGCTAAATGTCGCCTCCTTTTGAAGCATTCAGGATCTGCAGAGACTTCCAGGCAGAGCATCAAGATGATGTTGTGGAAAAAGTAAAGCCTCCTCTTTTTGGTTTTGTTTATATATTGGGTATTGAATCCCGGGGCATTTTACATCTATGCTACACCCTCAACTCTATTTTATTTATTTTTAAATTTTGAAACAGGGTCTCGCTAAGTCACCCGTGTGCTGCTGGCTTTGAACCTTTGATTCTCCTGTCTCAACCTCCTAAGTGCAGCCTCGTTTGGAGCTAGAGTTGATTTGCTTTTTTGGATGTATTCCGTATTAAGCTGTGTGGCTTTGAACAAGTGACCAAATTGAATTCTCCAAGTGCAAAATAGGGATAATATCTACCTCAGAGGTAGATATTTGCTCCGAGGGATATTGTTATGAGCACATTTTATTATTATTTTGTGGTATTAGGGATTGAACCCAGAGGCATTCTACCTCTGAGTTACACCCCCGGTCCTAATTTTCATTTTTATTTTGAAACAGGGTCTTGATAGGTTGATGAGAGTCTCATTCACTTGCTGAGGCTGTCCTCGAACTTGTGATCCTCCTATCTTAGCCTCCCAAGTACTTGGATTACAGGTGTGCACCACCATGCCTGGATGATGATGAGAATGATGATGACTAAATTTTGTGGTACTGGAGGTTGAACTCAGGGACATTCTACTTCTGAGATACAGCTCTAGCCCTATTTTTTATTTTTGAAACAGGGTCTCACTAAGTTGCTGGAGGCCTCACTGAGTTGCTAAGGCTGGACTCAAATCTGTGGTCATCCTGTCTTACCCTCCTAAGTACTGGGATTACAGGGATGTGCCACCAGGCGTGGCAGCATATTATTATTATTATTATTATTATTATTATTATTATTATTATTATTCCTCCAAAGGTTTACTCAGGTGTACCATAGCTAATTCTTTTCCTTGTTTTCCCCTTAGCTGCCCACTCTGTGACCTGTGCCTCCTGCGCCACGGTCCCTGATGCCATGTTAATAAATATCAACTCCTCAACACGCTTGTTGAAATGGATGGACCTGAAGATTCTCAGGGGGGACAGGTGGTCAGAGAGGGGTTCAGACTCGGAGGGACCTGGCACTCTCATCGGGTCGCAGAGCCAGTTTCCTGGAGCAGGGACACTGAGGCAGCGCCTCCCTCTCAACAGATCCAAGGGCTAAGCCTGTCGCTTATGGGCTGGAATAAATGCGGGGCTGTCTGCACACGGGGGTTTGACAATTCAGAAAAAGGGAAACCAAGAAAACAAATGCTCAGGAGAAAAAAGAAAGAAAGAAAAAGAATGAGGAAGACGGATTGAAAAGGAGGAAACGGGTGGAGAGGACTGAGAAGCTGCGGGTTAGGGTCGGGGTAGGGGCGGGGACAGGGATGCTGGGAGGGTTTTGGGTCCTGGGACTGAGTGGCTTTGGGGCAGATGGAGCTAGGACAATGCCTGGACGCAGAAGGAAAGGCGCGGAGCCTGCGGGTCGCAGCTGGGTTAGATCTGAGGCCTCTGGTGGCTGCAGGCTGCCCGAGCGGCAGGTGCGGGGGGCGGGGCAACGCGAGGGCGGGGCCGGAGGGGCGGAGTCACGGTGGGCGGGGCCGACGCCGCGCGGCGGGCGGGGTGCGCGGCTCTGCTCCTGCGAGAGCAGCCGGGCGGCGGAGCTGGAGCCGGAGCCGGAGCCAGAACCGGAGCCCGGGCCAGAGGCGGATCGGGGGCCGGGCCGGAGCGGGCTCCAGAGACATGGGGTCCGCAGACTCCAAGCTGAACTTCCGGAAGGCGGTGATCCAGCTCACAACCAAGACGCAGGTATGCCGCGGGGCCCCAGCCTCCCCATCCACCTGCCGGGCTGGGGGCTGGGGGCTGGGCAGGGCTTGGGGGCTGCGCGAACTTGCCTCACTCGGAGATGGGGTGACGCGATGGTCCAGAGGGTGACACTGAGGGCAGCATTGGGAGGAACCCCATCGGCCTGTACCCCGGGGCTCCATCCCCTGGCCCTGGTCCCTCATCCCAGCTTCCTCTCCCGGGAACCACCTCTCTCTCCGCAGTCGCGGTCGCCACCTTAGGCTGACGTGTGCCTCTCCCCGAGCCAGAGACGCTGCTGTCCGCCCCCTTGTCCCGCCCCCCAGCGCCCCCAGCCTCGCGTCGCCAGCCTTCCCCCACTCCCATTCACGCATCCGCCACCCCGCTCCCCTCCCTGCCCCTCGCTGCCCACGGGTCCCGGACGCACAGCCCCGGCTGACTCAATGCAAACAAAGCCGGGCCGGCGCCCGCCGGGGTCGGGAAAAGCAGCTGGTGCGCGGCGGCAGCGGCCTGGCTGGGCCCGGGTAGATGCCTGGAGCCGGGGAAGGCCCAGGTCTTCCTGGAAACACTGGAGAAGTGGTGGGCAACGGGGCAGCCTGTCAAGGGGACCCGTCTCCAGGCCTGGGGAGCCCCGGCTTCCTGGCTGGGGACTGCTCCAAGGACTCCTCCTCCAGGCCCAGTGGAGGGCACGGGTGGGTTTGCAGATACCCTCTGTTCTTTGGCTTATAGCTGGAGACTCTCAGGGTAGCCCTTGGTTTGCTGGGGAGAGAGCTGGGGTACCTCTCAGCCTAGTCTGTGCTTATACTCTCTTCTGAGTCCACAAGTGACACCTTGGTCACCTCCTTGTCCTCCACACTCAGGACCTGGCCTCAGCAAGGCTGCTTCCCTGCCTACCCCTTCTCTTTTTGCGCCTTGAACCAGGGCTGCTTTGGGCCTGGAGATGCTCAGACCCGACTTCCCAGATCCCTCCCTTTCAAGGGCCCAGGACCTACTGCCATCTGGAACTCTCCACCCCAAAGCCCCCTCTTGCTCTTGACAGAGATCAAGAAAGCCATCTATATACTTTTGTTGTTGTTGTTGTTCATTACTGGGAATTGAACCCAGGGACACTCTATCGCTGAGCCACACCCCTGTCCCTATTTTATTCTTTATTTTAGAACAGGGTCTCGCTAAGTTGCGGAGGGCCTCACTAAGTAGCTGAGGCTGGCCACAAACCCATGATCCTCCTGTCTCAGCCTCCCAAGTACTGGGATTACAAGTGTGCGCCACTGTGCCCCACTGAAAGGCATCTATTCACAGCCTGCCAGTAACAGCCCCCGAGGCCAGGCCTCTGCTCCCACACTCGCCTGTCCCCACACTGTAAAGGTCAGGCACTCAGCAAATGTCCAGGTCCCTGGAGAATCCAGTCCCAGCTGAGAGGCGCTTGATAAAAACCAGACCTGCTTCTCTCCCCCATGGCTCCTGGCTGGTTCTGGAGCGTTGGATGGACTTAGGTCTGTGGGTGGCAAAGAAGGCAGCACATGGGCCCGTCTGGAAATGTAGGTCCAGAGCCGGGCGTGGTGGCGCACACTTGTAATCCCAGACCTTGGGAGGCTGAGATCGGAGGATCCGGGTTCGAGGCCAACCTCAGCTACTTGGTGAGGCCCTCCACAACTTAGTGAGACCCTGTTTCAAAAGAAAAAATAAAAAATAGGGCTGGGGGTGTAGCTTGGAGATAGAATGCCCCTGGGTTCAATCCCCAGTACTTAAAAAAAAAAAAAAAAGATAGGGCCAGGGCCAGGGTGGAGGGAGGCTCCCTATGTTTACCTTCCTGGGAAGGAGACAGCTTATTGAGACCCTGCTGTTCTGTTTCCCAGCTGAGCACAGTGAGTGTTTGCGCTGGGACCTGGAGTGGACTGGAGGCTAGCCTGGGCCTCCTGTGGGGAGCGCCGGGTCTCTGCGGGTGGGAGGGGGCCTGGCTACTCAGGGGCGGAAGCCTCCATCCAACCCTGTGCAGTGACCTGGTTGGGGCAGCTTGAGTGTAAGGACCAGATCGCAGGCCTTGCTACTCAGTGTCTCCCAGGAGATTTGGGCCACTTGCCCAGGGGATGACCTCTGATTCCAGGCTCTCAGAGGTTGTGCTTTGGGCAGCAGACAAGTGGATCCAGCACCCTTTCCTGTGGCCTGGGCCTGAGCGGCTGCCACTTGGCCTTCCCTGCCTTCCTGCCCTGTATCCTGTTTTCTTCCTGCTCCATCGTCCAGCCTAGGCCAGGCCTGACCCTAGTCCTGAGAGCCAGCAACTTGAGCTCTGCGTCTTTTCTTTTATTTCTTCCTTCTTTCTTTCTTTCTTCTTCTTCTTCTTTTTTTGATACTGGGGATTGGTACTGGAGGTGTGCCTCCAAGCTATACCCCCAGCCTGATTTTATGTCTTATTTGGAAACAGGGTCTCACTAGGTTGCTGAGAGCCTTGCTGAGTTGCCAAGGCTGGCTTTGACCCAGCGATCCTCCTGTCTCAGCCTTCCAAGTTACTGAGATTGAAAGCCTGCACCATCACGCCCTGCTGAGCTGGGTTTCTTCGCCCTTTCCCAGGGTGGGTGGGCCCTGGAGGGTGGGGCATGCCTCTCCCAGATTCTGCCTGTGCCTGTGCGAAGATTCTCTGCCACAGGAGACCTGCTGGAGGCCCACGTGTGCATTATGAATGCAGTGGGGGACACAGGTCCTCCAGGAGTACTGCTGGTCCTGCCCCATCCTCAGTGATAAACTGTCAAAAGCTACAGCTGAAGCTGGGCGTGGTGGCACATGCTTGTAATCCCAGTACTTGGGAGGCTGAGACTGGAGAATCCGAGTTGGAGGCCAGCCTCAGCTACTTAGTGAAGCTCTCTGCAACTTATTGAGACCCTGTTTCAAAAATACAGAATAAAAAATAGGACTAGGGGTTTAGCTCGGAGGTAGAATGCTTCTGGGTTCAATCCCCAGAACCGCAAAAAAAAAAAAAAAAAAAAAAAAGCTACAGCTGAGCCAGGCATATGAGCACACACCTGTAATCCCAGTACTTGGGAAACTGACAGCAAGATCACAGGTTTGAGTCTAACCCCAGCAGTTTAGCAAGACCCTGTTTCAAAATAAGGACTAAAACAGGGCTGGGGGTGTAGTTTAGACATAGAATACCCCTGGGTTAGTGTCTACAGCCATCCCACCCTGAATGTGCCAGATCCCATCTGATCCCAGAAGCTAAGCAGGCTTGGGCCTGGTTAGTACTTGGATGGGAGAATACCTGTTGTTTTAGTCCCCAGGACCAAAAAGAAAAAAAGAAAAGAAGCCAGGCATGGTGGCGCATGCTTGTAAACCCAGTACTTGGGAGGCTGAGATAGGAGGATCACGGGTTGTTCTCGGCCAGCCTCAGTTACTTAGTGAGGCCCTCCCCAACTTAGTGAGACCCAGTTTCAAAATAAAGAATAAAAAATAGGACCGAGCCGGGCGTGGTGGCGCACGCTTGTAATCCCAGCATTCGGGAGGCTGAGACCGAAGGATCCGGGTTCGAGGCCAGCCTCAGCCACCTAGTGAGGTCCTCCGCAACTTAATGAGACTTGGTTTCAAAATAAAGAATAAAAAATAGGGCTGGGGGTATAGCTCGGAGGTAGAACTCCCCTGAGTTCAATCCCTAGTACCACAAAAAAAAAAAAAAAAAAAAAATAGGACCGAGAACAACCCGTGATCCTCCTGTCTCAGCCTCCCAGTACTGGATTTAGAAGGTTCCTTGGAGGCCAGCTGGGGTCGCGGAGGTGGGAGCTGAGCCATGTCCCTCTCCTCAGAAGCCTGATGGGCTCTAGTGACCCTCACTGTTGCCTGTAGCACCAGGCTAGTCTGGTATGGTCAGAAATGGCCACAGAACTCAAGCGTCGAAGTCCCAGTGGGACCAGGAGAGAAGGCCCAAGCGGAGGACAGGGGGAGGCAGACACCTGTTCCTGAAGGGATCCTTCCTCTGCTTCCAGACAGGGCGCCCCAGGACTTCCTAAGTCTCCTCCTGAGTCTCCGCCTTCTTGAATTTAGCCCCTATATGCTCACCTGGTGAACATGGCCAGAAGTCATGTCCAGTTGGTGCTCAGCTTTGCTTAAGACAGGGCTGCCGTGGGACTTCCTAAATTCCCTCCTGAGTCTCTGTCCTCTTGAATTTAGTCCCTATGGGATGCTTGCCTGGTGAACCTGGCCAAGCTGGGCTCCTGCCCCTTTAAGGGGCGGTGCCTACCTGGGAGGCCAGAGTGTCAGAGGTGGCAGCTTCCCAGAGGTGCTCCCAGACTGGCAGAGCTCTGCAAGTTTTCTGGGATGTCCTTCTGTACCCTACTCTGACCCCAGGCCATCCAGACTGGGGTGTCAGGCTTCTGCACCCCAATGCATATCTGAGGGACGTTGGGCCAGCAAACCCCAGCCCCAGGGCCCCTCCTTCGTTCTTCTACCCCCCAGCTAACTCGCTTTACCAGTTCTGGGACTGAGTGGGGACACTCATGCCAGGCCTGTCCTGAGGGCCGCCACCACCATTACCCTGTAGCTCCCCGGGGTGGTGTGGGGTTTCATTCAGGGAGTGAGCCAGGTCTGCATGGGCCTTGGTGAGGTGTGCAACCCCAGTGCTGAGTTTGGACGACTCCCCTGGCACGCAGCCCTGCCCAGCGAGCAGGCTCACCGGGTCCCAGGACTCAGTATGGCTTTGGCTGAGCGGATGCTGGCTGGACCCCTGCTGTCTGCCTCAGCTGCAGGGAAGAAGGGCTGGTGGATTCATGGGGCTCCAGGCGATTGCACCTGGACCTGAGCCTGAGGTGTGAAGAGGAGGGGTGGGGCTGGAGGTCCCCAGGTGGGAGTGAACACATCAGCCCAGGGTGCTGGAGGACTTCTTGGAAGAAGAGACTTCAGAGAGCCGCCTGGAAGCTTGGGAGCATGCTTGGGAGGCTGAGACAGGAGGATCGCAGGTTCAAAGTCAGCCTCAGCAACTTAGTGAGGCTCTTAGCAATTTAGCAAGACTCTGTTTCCAAATAAAAAAATAGAGCTAGGGGTATAGCCTAGAGGTAGGAGGTCTCTGGGTTCCACTCCTAGTACCACACACACACACGCGCACACACACACACACACACACACACACACACACACACACACACACACAAAGCCAGATGTGGTGGCGCATACTTGTAATCCCAGCATTTGGGAGGCTGAGATCGGAGGATCCGGGTTCGAGGCCAGCCTCAGCTACCTAGTGAGGCACTCTGAAACTTAGTGAGACCCTGTTTCAAAATAAAGAATAAAAAAATAGGGCTGGGGGTATAGCTCAGAGGTAGAATGCACCTGAGTTCAATCCCCAGTACCGCACAAAAGAAAAAACAAAACAAAACAAACAAAAAAACCCAAAAGAGGCTTCAGAGAGCAAAATTATTTTAAACAATATATGCATGTTTATATACTTTTATATTTCTGATAACAAGAACAATGAATCCAAAGTGCAGACTTGAGGTAGCAGGCCATCCTGCTTTGTGGACCTTAGAGGTTTAGAGATGGGAAAGGGCTGTGTTGATGGGAGCAAACAGGGAAGGCATCTTGCAAGAGGTGACCTTCAAAAGGAGCCCAAAAGATAGCCGGGTGTGGTGGCGCACGCTTGTAATCCCAGCATTCGGGAGGCTGAGACCGGAGGATCCGGGTTCGAGGCCAGCCTCAGCTACCTAGTGAGGCACTCCGAAACTTAGTGAGACCTGGTTTCAAAATAAAGAATAAAAAATAGGGCTGAGGGTATAGCTCAGAGGTAGAATGCCCCTGAGTTTAATCCCCAGTACCGCAAAAAAAAAAAAAAAAAAAAAAAAAGGAGCCCAAAAGGATTGGGCCTGAGGGAGAGTCCCCAGCTCCTCAACAGATGAGGATGCAAAAGGAGAAAATAGTAATAGGTACTCAACCAAGAAATAGAAAACCACCTGAGGAGCTGGGCGTGGTGGTGCATGCTTGTAATCCCAGTACTTGGGAGGCTGGGACAGGAGGATCACAGGTTCGTGGCCAGCCTCAGCTACTTAGTGAGGCCCTGTTTCAAAATAAAAGAATAAAATTAGGCTGGGAGTGTGGCTCAGAGGTAGAATGCCCCTGGGTTCTGTCGTCAGTACCACAAACAAAACAAAACAAAAACAAAACAGAAGAAAAAAAACAAAACAAAACACTCGAGAGATCATTGCAGTTAAAATGCTGGTGCATCTCCTTTTAGTCTTTTATTAATATATAATTTAGCATAGAATTGTGATTGTTCTATAGTTGGCTTTATATTCTCTCTCTCTCTCTCTTTCTCTCTCTCTGTTACTGGAGATTAGACCCAGGGGCATTGTACCTCTGAGCTATAGTCCTATCTTATTTTTATTTTGAAACAAGGTCTTGCTAAGTTGCTAAGATTGGTCTTGAACCTGTGATCCTTCTGTCTCAGCCTCCCAAGTACTGAGATTATAGGCATGTGCCACTGTGCCTGGCACCTCTTTTTTGTTTGTTTGTTTTTATGTAATATTATACCACATTTTCCATTAGTTCATATTCTTTGAAAATGTGATTTTGAAGCCGAGCATGGTGGCACACGCTTGTAATCCCAGTACTTGGGAGGCTGAAACTGGAGGATCTGGGTTCACGGCTAGCCTCAGCTACTTAGTGAGGCCCTTCACAACTTAGTGAGACCCTGTTTCAAATTAAAGAATAAAAAAAATAGGACTGGGGGTGTAGCTCGGAGGTAGAATGCCCCTGGGTTCAATCCCCAGTACCACAAAAATAAAACAAATAAAAATGTGATTTGGATGTCAGCATAATATTCTATTTTCTGTATATGCCTTAGCTTTTTATGTAGTCCCCAATTATTGGTTATTTAAGTTAATCCCAACTTTTCAATGTTACAAGCAATGACTTATCAACAGAAAACATTCTCAAGCCGGGCATGGTGGCACAGGGTGGGGGGCCAGGCATCCGTGACTGGAAATGGAGCTGTAATTCTTGTACTTGGGAGGTTGAGATGGGAGGATCTCAGGTTCAAGGCCAGCCTCAGCAATTTAGACGGTGTTTCAAAATAATAATAAAGATCCTTGTATGTCATATTTCTAATTACAGTCAGAGAAGACATTTCTATATGTGAAATTGATTATTCAAATTAGTTGCCCATATTTCTTTCCGAGATTACAAGTGTGCACCATCACGCCTGGCTGTACATATATGTTTTTAAGGCATGCTGCCTTAGTAGGAGCAGTGAGACTTTGGAATGTATCGCTGAAAAGGGGGAGCATGCTGGGAAGAGGGGCCAGCCTAGTAAAATTAAAAAGAAGAGATAAGCTGGGCGTGGTGGCGCACGCTTGTAATCCCAGCATTCGGGAGGCTGAGACCGGAGGATCCGCGTTCTCGGCCAGCCTCAGCTACCTAGTGAGGCACTCCGCAACTTAGTGAGACCCTGTTTCAAAATAAAGAATAAAAATAGGGCTGGGGGTGGAGCTCAGAGGTAGAATGCCCCTGAATTTAATCCTCAGTACCGCAAAAAAAAAAAAAAAAAAAAAAAAAGAAGAGAGAGCAGGATCATGTCTTAGGGATAAGGAATACGGGTATGCGTGTGCGTGCTTGTGTATGTGTAAACTGTTTGTGTCTGTACACATACGTGTAAGGCACGTTAGAGGCGGATCTTGGCTGACCGTTGGGCCGAGCAAGCTTTAGACTTGATCCAGGAGGCTGTGGGAGCCCCAAGGGCCTTTGTGTAAGGGATTTGTGACTTTGGCCCTGTGCTTCGGCTCTTGGGTTGGGGACAACAAAGAGCCAGGACAGACGGAGGTAGATCTGGGGACAGGAGCCCTGGCGAGAGTGACCTGCATGTGGCACTGGTCCGCAGTGGACACTGAGAGGACCGCACGTGCGTAGGCATGGGGTTCGCCAGATTTGGCACCTGCGGGACCGCTGAGAGAGGGCAGAGGCGGAGAGTGAGGGTTCGGGGGGACCCTGGGCACTGGACCTAGAGGTGTGGCTGTGATGTGCCAGGTGGAGAGGTCACCTGCCCGGGCAGAGGAGGATGGGGACACCCTGGCCCTGGGGGACTGGGTTAGGCTTTGGCCGCTGGACTCAGTCCCCAGCTGACCCCTGGGTGCATACCAAACGTTCCAAGCCTGAGTGCGGGCCAGGGCCTGGGGCAGCGGAGGGATGTCCCTTGCCACGCGAGGAGGCCCCTGGGCGCCAGCTGGAGTGGAGGAGGGGGCTGTGGCTCCCTCTCGCCTTCTCTCCCTGCCATGGGTTGGGCAAAACCTGGTCCCATTGGCAAGGATCATAACATATAACCCTGGACACTGGTCCCCCCTACCCCCCAGCCCGTGGAAGCCACCGATGACGCCTTCTGGGACCAATTCTGGGCAGACACGGCCACCTCCGTGCAGGATGTCTTTGCGCTGGTGCCGGCAGCTGAGATCCGGGCAGTGCGGGAAGAATCTCCCTCCAACCTGGCCACCCTGTGCTACAAGGTGAGGGCTGCCTGGTCCCCTGCTGCCACCGACACCCTCCCTAGGGTGGCTGATGATGGCCCAGCCTGCGGTGCAGGAGGACAGGCAGCCAGGACTCCCACCCTCAGGTCCCAGAGGCTCCAAGGCTCTGCCTGGTCCCCATCCCCGGGGGAGGTGATCCTGGTGGCCACCACTTATGATGAGGGCTCTCTGCCAGGACTTACCGAGAACTTTTTTTTTTTCCAGTGGTACTGGGGATTGAACCCAGGGGCATTCTACCTCCAAGCTACACCCCTGGCTCTCATATATTATTTTATTTGGAAACAGGGTCTCGCTAGGTTGATAAGAGTCTCACTACTTGCTGAGGCTGTCCTCCAACCTGTGATCCTCCTCCCTCAGCCTCCCAAGTACTGGGATTACAGGCGTGTGCCACCACGCCCAGCTTACATGGTACCACCAGCGTCACTATTTTACAGAAGGCTGAGACCGGTGTGGTCACTCCCAGGGCTGAGGCCTGATGCTCCGGGCTGCTGTGGCCCACATCTGGGCTGGCTGACCCCATCAGCAGAGATACACCTGCCAGGAGGGGGCTTCTCCCGAGTCCCCTTCCCTCTGCCCCTCTTCGGCCTGGGTGTCCCCCTAGCCCCACGGGCCAGGTCCTGCCCCACGCAGCCAGCGTCCCCTCTGCTGCCCGTGTGTCCCTGCAGGCGGTGGAGAAGCTGGTGCAGGGAGCGGAGAGCGGCTGTCACTCGGAGAAGGAGAAGCAGGTGGTCCTGAACTGCAGCCGGCTGCTCACCCGCGTGCTGCCCTACATCTTCGAGGACCCCGACTGGAGGGGCTTCTTCTGGTCCACAGTGCCCGGGGCAGGCCGAGGAGGGGTCTGTGGGCTCGGCCAGGGTGGGTGGGAGGTGACGGCAGGGAGAGCGCCCTTTGGGGGCCACGTTCCAAACCCCTTCTGCTTCTGGAGACTGCAGCGGTGGGCTTGTATGGGGGGGTGCCCTAGGGATCGTTGAGGTCTTGGGTCCTCGGTTCCTCTCCCTTGGGGGTCTCTGCCCCACAGCCAGCTGAGAGGACCCAGGTTGAAGCAGGAGGCTGAGGGCAGGGGCTGGCTGGGCAGAGATGGGGGGAGCGGTGGAGCCTTCAGGGGGCCAGAGAGATCGTAGTGATTCCCTAGGGATCCAGACGAGGGCTGGGCCCTAGTGATCCCCGCAGGGCTGGGGGCCTGCCTAGCCGGGAGGTTGCCTAGCTGCCCCCAGCCCCTCTCCCTGCCCTGCCTTCCTTCTGGATCCAGGCCCTGGGAGCACCTCTCCCTGGCCAGGCGCCACTCACGTGGCTGGCTCTCAGCAGGGAGAGGAGGAGGATGAGCACGCCCGGCCCCTGGCCGAGTCCCTGCTCCTGGCCATCGCCGACCTGCTCTTCTGCCCAGATTTCACAGTCCAGAGCCACCGGAGGAGCACTGTGGTGAGAGTCTCCGCCTTGGGACTGGAGCCGGCTGCTCCAGGAGGGCTGGACTGCCTGGCACCCGTGTCCCCGCTTGGGGGTGGTGGCTGGTGTAGCTGGAGGGCGGCCAGCTGTGCCCGGCCCTGCCCGCTCGCTGCCCCTGGGTGGTGTGCACAGGCACCCATTGTCTTCTTTGCTCTGCTCGAGGTGGGTGGGAGTGCAGGGCTGGGCCGCAGCAGGCCGGGCCCTCTCACTTCCTGTGGGCCCCTGGGCTCCACCTCCAGTGCTCTCTGCCTCCCCCCACCCCTGGGTGACTGTTTCTTGTCCCTCCCTCCTTCTCTCCCTGTCTCACACTGGACTGAGCAAGTAGAAGAACCAATCAATATAAAACTAAAGAAAACGGAACTCTTAAGAGATCTTAAGAGGCTGAGATGGGAGGATAGCAGGTTTGAGGCCAGCCTCAGTTTGAGGCTTAGCCTCCCTAAGTTTCTAGGGAGACCCTCAGAAACTTAGTGGACCCTATTTCTTTTCTTTCTTTTTTCTTTTTTTTTTTTTTTTTTTTTTTTTTTTTTTTGTGTGTGTGTGTGGTACTGGGGATTGAACTCAGAGGCATTCTACCTCTGAGCTACACCCCCAGCCCTATTTTTTATTCTTTATTTTTGAAACAGGGTCTCACTAAGTTGTAGAGGGCCTCACTGAGTAGCTGAGGCTGGCCACGAACCTGCAATCCTCCTGTCTCAGCCTCCCAAGTACCGGGATTACAAGAGTGCACCATCATGCCCAGCTGACCCTGTTTCAAAATACAAAATAAAAAGGGCTGGGGGTGTAGCTCAGAGGTAGAATGCTCTAGGGTTCAATTCCTAGTTAAAAAAAAAAAAGAAAAGAAAGAAAAAAGAAAAGAGAAAGAAAAAAGGAGATCTAAGGACATTTATTTCTTCCCTGTTCACCAGGGCACGGGGCATGTTGAGGATAGGAAGTCGCTGCCCAGTGATGGCGGGGGCTTGGGTTAGCTGGATTCTGTCCCATGCTGCTGTTCACCTTGCCACCTCTCATCTGTTCCCTCCCTGTCCCTGTCCCCAGGACTCAGCAGAGGATGTCCACTCCCTGGACAGCTGCGAGTACATCTGGGAGGCCGGTGTGGGCTTCGCTCACTCCCCGCAGCCCAACTACATCCACGACATGAACCGGTGAGCTTGGCTGGGGCTCAGGCTGGTGCAGCCCAGCCCCAGCTCCCGCACCGCTCAGGGGGGTAGGGGGGTCCCTGGGGTTCTCTCTAGGAAACCCTCCCTGCTTGCCATCCGGCCTTAGCTTACAAAGGGGGATCATTTGTTTCCCCGGGCCTCGGCGGGGGTGCTGGGCAGGGTGGGTGTCGCCGTCCTGAGGGGATCAGGATCCTGAGACACCCTCTTCCCACCTCTGGCCCCCCAGGACGGAGCTGCTGAAATTGCTGCTGACATGCTTTTCCGAGGCCATGTACCTGCCCCCAGCTCCGGAAAGTGGCAGCACCAACCCGTGGGTTCAGTTCTTTTGTTCCACGGAGAACAGGTGAACCTCTCACCTCCCAACTTTTCTTTCCCTTCTCTTCCTCATTCCAGATACCCCAGATCTCAGCCCTGCTCCAGCCCTAGGGGGTTTATACGAGAGGAGGTGCTGCCCCCTGGTGGTGGCGGCCTGTAACGTAGCCACACCTTAAGCCAGCACCGTCTAGAATCTCCTCTGAATGGCTGGGATTGGAACTGGGGGGCCCCTGGGCGACCCGTGTCCAGATCCTCCGTCTAGAGTCACGCTGTCCAGTAGTGTGCTGGCAGCACAGAGGTCACTGCCCAGAGGTTGACGGCTTGCCCTCTTGCTTGCAGACTGATTCCTCGGTGGCAAGGGCACCTGCTCCTCTGGGTTTTGCTTTCTTTCTGTTCTTCCCCAGAAGAGAAGGGAGCCCAGGTGACCCCCTCCACCAGTCATAGGCAAAGGCTGGCCAGAGCTTCCGTTCTTGCACGCCTCCTTATCAGACAGACTGCCACCCCATGTCACTCACTTAACCTCTTCGGGTCTGTTTCCTCACCTGTAAGAGGAGAAGCTTGAACCCTGACACCTAAAGAATCCAATTCAAGTCATTCCGTGGCCTGGGAGCCGGGTGCTTGGGCCCCGGCTCTGTTTCCCAAGGGAAAGCCCGCCGTCTCCCTGGGCCCCCAAGCCCTTCTCTGAAGCCCCGCTGGAGGGTATCTGCCCCTTAAGAAGCTCAGTGATGGGAACACACTTCCCTACGAAGAGCCCCTCCCGACTGGCCGTCTCGCTCTTGGTAATGGATCCCTCTGCCCTCCACCCGGCCTGGCCCAGGTCAGAGCCAGAGGTGGGTATGGACAAGAAGGGACCCTTGCACCAGGGAAGGGACAGGCTCCTAGTGCTCCCTGGTGTTCAGCCCAGAGCCTGACGCTGGTGCTTGTTGAATGAGGAGTAGACAGCCAGGCACGGTGACGCACGCCTATAATCCCAGTACTTGGGAGGCTGAGACAGGAGGATTGCAAGTTTAGGCCAGCCTGAGCAATTTAGGGAAACACTGTCTCAGAAATAAAAAATAAAAGGCGCATGCTTGTAATCCCAGCATTGGGGAGGCTGAAACCAGAGGATCCGGGTTCGAGGCCAGCCTCAGCTACCTAGTGAGGCACTCCGCAACTTAGGGAGACCCTGTTTCAAAATAAAGAATAAAAAATAGGGCTGGGGGTATGACTCGGAGGTAGAATGCCCCTGAGTTCAATCTCCAGTACCGCAAATAAATAAAGAAAGAATAAAAAATAAATAAGACTGGGGGTGTAGCTTGGAGGTAGAATGCCCCTGGGTCCAATCCCTAGTACTGCAAAATAAATAAATAGCTGAGTGTGGTGGCACACACCTATAATCCCAGTACTTGGGAGGCTGAGACAGGAGGATTACAGGTTCAAGGGCAGCCTCAGCAAGTAGTGAGACTCTTATCAACCTGGTGAGGCCCTGTTTCAAAATAAAAATAAAAAATAGGGCTGGGGCGTGGGAGAGGTATAGCTCAAAGGTAGAATGTCCTTGGATTCAATCCCCAGTACCATAAATAAATAAATAAATGTATGCCTGTCTGTCTGGGAATGCAGCTCAGTAGTACCTCTGGGTTCAGTTCCCGGCACCACATACTGGTGGCCTGGCTGCCCCTTCCCGGCGACCCGAGGGCTGGCCCCAGGCGGCGTCCCTGCAGCCCTGGCCTCCTCTCCCCGCAGACACGCGCTGCCCCTGTTCACCTCGCTGCTCAACACCGTGTGCGCCCACGACCCCGTGGGCTACGGGATCCCTTACAACCACCTGCTCTTCTCCGACCACCGGGAGCCCCTGGTGGAGGAGGCTGCCCAGGTGCTCATCGTCACCCTGGACCACGACGGCGCCACCAGCGCCAGCCCCACGGTGGATGGCACCACCACGGGCACTGCCATGGACGACTCCGACGTAAGGATGGGGCCCGGTGATGGCCGCTGCCCCCCAGGGCTGTGGCGGGGGGCGTCCCCTTTAGGAGAGGCCGGGGAGGGGGGGAGGGGGGCAGGAGACGCCCACGAGGCACTGTGAGGTGCATCCGGGGGTGTCCAGCCTCGGAAGGGACACTGCTGCGGCCCCCCAGGCAGGGGGGGGGGGTTACCTGGTCACCTGGACCTCTCCCCTTGGCAGCCGCCAGGGCCGGAGAACCTGTTTGTGAACTACCTGTCCCGAATCCATCGTGAGGAGGTAAGTAAGAAAAGCGCGGCTCTTGGGGTTCTTCCTGCCCACCTCCCACAGTTATGAAGGCTTTGTTGAGGGGAGGCAGAGGGAATCCTGGTCTCTGTGAACCTGGGGCACCCCAGGTTAAGTGGTGATGGTCGGACACTGGGGGGTTTCAAGAAATAGAAAGGACCCATGGCTTCAGTTGAATGAGAGCAACCAGCTTCCAAGAAGTGACTCTGAAGCCGGGCGTGGTGGCGCACGCTTGTAATCCCAGCATTGGGGAGGCTGAGACAGGAGGATCGCAGGTTCATGGCCAGCCTCAGCTACTTAATGAGGCACTCCGCAACTTAGTGAGACCCTGTTTCAAAATAAAGAATAAAAAAATAGGGCTGGGGGTATAACTCGGAGGTAAAATGCCCCTGGGTTCCATCCCTAATGCCATCCCCCCCCCAAAAAAAAGTGACTCTGATAGTTTTTTTTTTTGAGGGGGGGTGGCAGTGGTCTTAAAGACCAGGCTGACCTGAGTTTGTCTGTCTTGTGTCTATGGGGAGTTGCTGGGGCTCCCAGAGCCCAAACTCCTGCAGCTCAGGGTGGGGTCTGGCTGTGTCCCCACTTGTAAGGATTAACGCAGAGCCTAGCCCGTGCCCCTGGGTGCTCTGTGTGTGAGTCCAGGTGGGCAGCGGCCTGGTCCTGCAGGAGCAGCCCCTTGTTCATGGAATGGGGGGCTCAGGGGAGTCGGGTCTGCTACAGGGCAGTTCCCCTAAGGGTCCACCCCAGGAGGACTACTGATAATGTCAGAATCTGGACCTCTCCAGCTCTGGTGGAAGGGGGGGGGTTGGATTCTGGGAGACCAAGGACGCATTAGTGGGAGGTCTGGATCAGGACGCCCAGCCAGGGGCAGCCGAGCTGGATGGACTCCCTGCTCTGTGCTCCCTCCCAGGACTTCCAGTTCATCCTGAAGGGCATCGCCCGGCTGCTGTCCAACCCCCTGCTCCAGACCTACCTGCCCAACTCCACCAAGAAGATCCAGTTCCACCAGGAGCTGCTGGTCCTCTTCTGGAAGCTCTGTGACTTCAACAAGGTGGGGGGCCTCCAGGGCCCAGCCTGGGGGTACTGACCGCTCAGCTGGCCTCCTCCAGCTGCCCCTTCCACTGACCCAGCCCCCCTGTCTCCTCCTCACTCCTAGAAATTCCTCTTCTTTGTGCTGAAGAGCAGTGATGTGCTGGACATCTTGGTTCCCATCCTTTATTTTCTTAACGACGCCCGTGCAGATCAGTGTAAGACGGAGGGGGACAGGGAGGTGATGCTGGGGGGTCGGGTTTGGAGATAGTGGGGTGCTGCCAGTCTGCCCTGCTTTCCATGAGTTCGAGCCTGGCGCCCTGGCTTCCCAGAACTCCCCACCCCCTTCCAAGACGCCCCCCCCCCCATCCCCGTGTGACCCCCTCCTGTGCCGCTTGCTGCAGCTCGGGTGGGCCTGATGCACATCGGGGTCTTCATCCTGCTGCTTCTGAGCGGGGAGCGGAACTTCGGGGTGCGGCTGAATAAGCCCTACTCGGTGCGCGTGCCCATGGACATCCCGGTCTTCACTGGCACGCACGCGGACCTGCTCATTGTGGTGAGGGGGCGTGCACGGGCAGCCCTGGGGGGCGCGGGGGTGACGTCCTCTTGGCTGGGTCTGGAGGTGGCGGACACCTCACCGCCCGCGCCCCTCTCCCTTCCTGCGCAGGTATTCCACAAGATCATCACCAGCGGCCACCAGAGGCTGCAGCCCCTCTTCGACTGCCTGCTCACGATCGTGGTCAACGGTAGGGGCCCGGAGCCTGCCTTCCCCATACTCACCACCAGGTGGCGCCAGGCCACAGGCCGACCAGCCATCCCTCCCGGCCTCCCACAGAAGCAGTACGCAGGCCACGTGTGTCGCGTTAAATTTTCTAGTACCATATTTGATTAAAAAACCTTTTTTTTGTATGTGGCACTGAAGATTTAACCTAGGGGCCTTCTATCTCCGAGCCACACCCCCAGCCCTATTTTATTTTTATTTTGAAAAAGGGATTTCTCCCGGCCCCTACCCAAACTATGAAACTTTTGTCACCTGTTCCTTTGGTTATTATTATTATTATTATTATTATTATTATTATTATTATTATTATTACGGTACTGGGGATTGAACCCAGGGGCATTCTACCTCTGAGCTATACCTCCAGCCCTAGTTTTATTCTTTATTTTGAAACCGGGTCTCACTAAGTTGCGGAGGGCCTCACTAGGTAGCTGAGGCTGGCTGCGAACCCGGATCCTCTGGTCTCAGCCTCCCAAATGCTGGGATTACAAGCATGCACCACCATGCTCGGCTTCTGTAGTATATTTATTTAATCTAACCTACCATCTCCAAAATGTTGACACGTAGCCAATTCGGTTTCGCACCCTCTACAAAACCTTGAGTGTTTCATGCATGCAGCAGTCTCCGGATGAGCTGCGTCTCAAGCCCTTAATGGCCACACGTGGCACGTGGCTTCTGTATGGGACAGCACACGTGTGGGCAATTGGAATCACAGGGTAAGAATGCTGCCTACCTCTTCTCTGTGGTTTCCCTGCGCACCAGCAAGGTCTGCAGGTAGCAGTGTGGGAGGGGAGGCTGGGAGGCTGGGAGGCCCAGGGTGGCTGGGGCCCATCGAGGCGGGTGGCTGTGGGCTGGTACAGAAGGGCTTCAGGGTGGACATCCTTGGGGGCAGACCTCGGTGGCAGGGAGTGGCTGACCCATTGGTCCTGGGTCTGGCTGGGCCTCCGGGGAGGGCGGGTGGTGCAGGAGGCCTCTAGCGGGGCTGTGAGCTGTGGGGCCAGGACTGTATGGCGGCCCTTCACTCGTTCACTTACTGGCTCCATCCCAGGATTCTTAACCCAGTGCCAGGTAAGGGTGGCCCATTCTGAGAATGCATTTGAACAAGGGAACCCAGCTGTCTCTGGGGCCTCCCCCTAGCCAGGAAGACAGACGGGAGCCAAGGACGTGCACAGCCAGATTGTATGTGCAGACCAAGCTTGTGTGTGTGTGTGTGTGTGTGTGTGTGTGTGTGAGAGAGAGAGAGAGAGACTAGAGAACCCAGGGGCATTCTACCTCTGAGCTACCCCCAGCTCTTTTTTAATCTTCTTTTTATTTTATTTTATTTTTATTTTTATTTTTTTTTGCGGTACTGGGGATTGAACTCAGGGGCATTCTACCTCCGAGCTACACCCCCAGCCCTATTTTTTATTCTTTATTTTGAAACCGAGTCTCACTAAGTTGTGGAGTGCCTCACTAGGTAGCTGAGGCTGGCCGCGAACCCGGATCCTCCGGTCTCAGCCTCCCGAATGCTGGGATTACAAGCGTGCGCCACC
>PVLC010028793.1:6459-20837 GCA_004027655.1 Graphiurus murinus
ACGCTTGTAATCCCAGCATTCGGGAGGCTGAGACCGGAGGATCCGGGTTCGCGGCCAGCCTCAGCTACCTAGTGAGGCACTCCGCAACTTAGTGAGACCCGGTTTCAAAATAAAGAATAAAAAATAGGGCTGGGGGTAGAGCTCGGAGGTAGAATGCCTCTGAGTTCAATCCCCAGTACCGAAAAAAAAAAAAAAAAAGAAGAAGAAGAAGAAGAAAAAAAAAAGGGAACTGGGCCAGGCTTTGTGCGGCCATACTTGAACCCAGACCTGCTTTGGGGCGGGGAACACGTTCTGCCCCGTGTTTAATTTCTCCCATCTGTCTGGTATCTGACCCGCTGTCCTTTGGGCCTCTCAGCTGCGCATTGTCAGCGCCTGTTCCCTTATAAGGTGATCTCTCTCTCTCTCCCTCTCCTGCTGCCTCTCTGGGCCTGGACGGCCGGCTGCTCACGCTCGGGCCCCCTCCTCCCTCCGGGCGCTCTCCCTCTTCCCGGGCAGGCATGGCCACCTCGGGGTGGGAAGGGGCAGGGGGGCTGCCAAGGAATGCAGCAGGTTTATTTTTACTCGTGCAGTGTTCTTTGCCGGCCCTGGCCACTTGGGGATGTCACATGTCGATAAGACCGCGGCGGGTGACTAAGATTTGCTCAAATCTGCAACACCCCAGGTGTGAGCCGTCGTCAGCAGAGTGGGGGCGCGGGGCGGGGAGGCCGGGCTTTGAGGTCCATGTCGCCTGGTTTGGATTCCCAGAAGGACCAGCGTGATCCTTCAGGGAAGCCATAGCGGGACTGGAGACCTGTACCCTCCTAGGCTGTCTCCAGGCTAAACGGCAACACCACAAGCAGAGTGGAGAGGGTGTCGAGTCAGGGCGAACCTGTTAGCTGTGTGACCTTGGGCAAGGTGCTTGACCTCTCTGGCAGTCGGTTTCCTTCTCTGCCAAAATAGTATTAGTGAGAGCCAGTCGTGGTGGTGCTTGCTCACCTGTAATTCCAGCACTTGGGAAGCTGAGACAGGGGGATCGCGGGTTTGTGGCTAACTTCAGCACTTAGCAAGGTCCTCTGCAACTTAGTGAGAACCTGTTTCAAAATAAAAAAAAGTAAAATAAAGCTAAGCATGGTGGTGCATGCTTGTAATCCCAGTACTTGGGAGGCTGAGACCAGAGGATCCGGGTTCATGGACAGCCTCAGCTATTTAGTGAGGACCTCTGCAATTTAGTGAGACCCTGTTTCAAAAATAAAGAATAAAAAATAGGGCTGGGGGTGTAGCCTGGAGGTAGAATGCCCCTGGGTTCAATCTACAGTACCATTAAAAAAAAAAATAGCTTCATTCCTTCCTTTCTTTTTATTTTTTGCAGTACTAAGTCATGGAGGGCCTCACTTAGTAGCTGAGGCTGGCTGAGAACCTGCATCCTCCTGACTCAGCCTCCCAAGTACTGGGATTACAAGTGCATGCCACCGCGCCCAGCTCAGAAATAGGTTTATTATGTGACCCAGTGCATATGTGAATGCATGTTTACTGAACTGAAATCAAACTTTCTCAAAACACTTGTCAGGGACTGTCTGCAAAGACAGTTGACCCAAAGCTTCTCCCGTTCTGGGACTCCACAAGGGTGTCCCTCGTTCCTTGAGTCTGGGTGGCTCTTGTGGCTTGTCTTGACCTACACAAGGCCCTGGGAACCTTGTGACTAGTCCTTCCCTGGGTTGCAGCTTTAAGAGGCCTGAAGGCAGCTGGGCAAAATAACGCTCACCTGTAATCCCAGTACTTGGGAGGCCGAGATAGGAGGATCACAGGTTTGAGGCCAGCCGCAGCAACTTAGTGAGACCTTCATCAACTTAGCCAGACCTTGTTACCAAATAAAAAAACAAAAAGGGCTGGGGGTGCAGCTCAGAGGTGAACGCCCCTGGGTTTCATCCCCAGTACCAAAGGTGGGAGGGGGGGCCCCAGCGACTTTCACTTCTGCGTTCTCGGAACATGTAGGGAAGCTCAGCTTGGACTTTGGGGTGATGGGGGACGGTCAGGGTCCAGGAGGGAGAAATGGCAGCCAGTACTGAGGCCTGGACCAGGGGGATGTCTTCTTGGGTGTGCTAACCCAAGGAGCCCAGCGGCTGAGCCCCCCTCAACCTCAGGTATGTGTGTGTGTGGGGGGGTGTTTGAGCCGAGATATTTGGAGTGGTTTGTTAGGAAGCCAAAAATATTTCTTTCTTTTTCTTTTCTTTTCTGGTGGTGGTACTGAGGATTGAACTCAGGAACATTCTACCTCTGAGCTACAACCCCAGCGCCTCCTTTTTTTTTTTTTTTTTGCAGTACTGAAGACCCCCACCCCCAGTCCTAGTTTTTATTCTTTATTTTGAAACAGGGGTCTCACTAGGTTGCAGAGGGCCTCACTAAGAAGCTGAGGCTGGCAGAGAACCCAGATCCTCTGGTCTCAGCCTCCCAAGTACTGGGATTACAAGCCTGCGCTAACAGCCCCCCCCCCTTTTTTTTTGGTACTGGGAATTGAACCCAGAGGCATTCTACCTCCAAATTATACCCCAAGCCCGATTTTATTTCTTTTTCTTTTCTTTTTTTTTTTTTTTTTTTTGCAGTACTGGGGATTGAACTCAGGGGCATTCTACCTCCAAGCTATACCCCCAGCCCTATTTTTTATTCTTTATTTCAAAACAGGGTCTCACTAAGTTGCCGAGGGCCTCACTAGGTAGCTGAGGCTGGCCTCAAACCCAGATCCTCCGGTCTCAGCCTCCCAAATGCTGAGATTACAAGCGTGTGTCACCATGCCCGGCTCCGATTTTATTTCTTATTTGGAAACAGGGTCTCACTAAGTTATGGGTGGCCTCACTAAGTTGCCGAGGCTGGCTTCGAACCTGCGATCCTCCAGTCTCAGCCTCCCAAGTACTAGGATGACAAGCGTGTGCCACCACACCCGGCTTCCCGGTCCTTTTTTTAATTTTTTGTTTTGAAACAGGATCTCGCTAGGTTGCAGAGAGTCTCACTACTTGCTGAGGCTGTCCTCGAACCCGCGATCCTCTTGTCTCGGACTCCCCAGTACTGGGGTGACCGGTGTGCGCCCCCCGTGCCCCACAGCCCTGCACTTCTTTTCCTGGCCGCGTCACATGCCACTCTGCCTGCACCGCTGCGTGTGCTCTCCCTCATCCACTTGCCCGTCGTTTTGATTCTATAATTCCATCTATGGCACGATCACAGACCTCGGTTTGACGTCACCAGCCCAGGAGAACAAGAAGGGCTGGCGACATGAAGGACAAAGCCCGCTGTGTCTGCCGTTCTTGGCCTTTTTTCTTGTCCCTTCTCCGTCAACCTCTTCCTGCGTGACTGAGTTTCCTGATGGCCCCAAACGCGGATCTACTGCTGGTTACCCTTAAACATCCCCCCTGACTTCTATAAATACACCAAGCACTGAGCTAGGAAAAATTAAAAAAAAAAAAAAAAAAAAAAGCGCTTGAAAGGCATCTGAAAGGGAAGTACACTTCCCCCACTGTCAGCCAAATGTTTTCTCTCCATCTTCCCCGGCTTTGACTCCGGGCTGTGTGCGTGGGGCTGGGATTTGAACCCTGAGCCCTCCCCGGCTAACTCGAGAGACTCCTGGGTGCTGGCCGGGCAGACAGAGCCAGCCAGCGTGGTAATTAATAGCAGCGTCCCCTCCGCCTCCGGACTCAGCGGCCCGACTGTGGTCCTCCTTTCCCACTCTGCTGAGCCCCGGTTTGACCCAGGTTAGTGGGTGGCTGGAAAGCGCTGTGGAATCGGGAGGGATGCGTGTGTGCATCTCGGCTCTGTGGCTTCGGGCCCTCGGTGAACCTTCCCGGCCTCCATCTCCTTCGTCATAAAATGCACATGAAACGCAGGGTCCGTGCAGACTGGCTGGGAAGATGCAGTGAGCCGGGGTAGATGCAGGTGGAGGGAGGGAATTAGGCCTTACTCGGCTGCATCCCAGGCTGCGGGTCCTTTGGATTTTTTTTTTTTTAAATGTGCTTATATGCACATTATCGTCTCATATCGTAATGCAAATCATGTTGACATTGACATAAATGAACAAGCACTTTGGGCCCCCGCCCCCCACCTCCCCGCCTCCCCTCTTCCCATACAGAGGTTTTTTGTTTTAGGTGCTGGGGATTGAACCCGGGGCACTCTACCTCCAAGCTCCACCCCCAGCCCAATCTTATTTCTTATTTGGGAACGGGGTCTCACTAGGTTGTTGAGAGCCTCGTTAAGCTGCCGAGGTGTGCTTTGAACCTGTGATCCTCCTGTCTCAGCCTCCCAAGTACTGGGATCACAAGCATGCGCCATCACCCCTGGCTCTACTGACCACCATTCTGATCATAGAATTCAGTCTATAAAGAGTCAATCTGAGCCAGGCATGGTGGCGCACGCTTGTAATCCCAGCATTTGGGAAGCTGAGACTGGAGGATCCAGGTTCGCGGCCAGTCTCAGCTACCTAGTGAGGCACTCCGCAACTTAGTGAGACCCTGTTTCAAAATAAAGAATAAAAAATTGGGCTGTGGATATAGCTCAGAGGTAGAATGCCCCTAGTTCAATCCCCAGTACCACAAAAACAAAACAAAACAAAAAGAGTCAATCTGAGCTGGGTGCAGTGGTGCATGACTGCGATCTCAGTACTTGGGAGGTTGAGACAGGAGGATCGCAGGTTTGAGGTCAACCTCAGCAATTTAGCAAGATTCACAATAACCTAGTGAGACCCTGTTTAAAAATAAATGAAATAGGGCTGGGGGTGTAGCTAAAAGTGGAATGCCCAGAACTAAAAACAAAAAGTCAGTCTGCAGGACCAGACCTCCGCTCCACAGCTGTCTCCTTTTGTCTCTGTCCGAGGAGGCAGATCTGCGTGGATGATCTCACAGGAGCTCCCTTCTGCTTCAGGAAGGGTTCCATATTGGGTTTAGCCATTAGGAGACCAAGCAAGAGATGAGGAGGCAGGAGGAGAAGGCATCAGGACTGGCTGTATCCAGGGGCTCCTGTTCGGCGGCCCCTGCTATTCACTGGCTCCATGGAGCATTCAGTGTCTGTTCCCTACTCTTCCTGCTTCTGGCTCAGGACAGCAATGGCTGCCTTTGTTACTGGTCCCTCGTGGGTTGCCCTAACCATAGATCCCCAAACTTACGGACTTATCATCTCCTATTCAGGAAAAAAAAAAAAATTGCTCAGTGCCTTCCCTGGGTACTTTCACCACCCCTTATTGTTATTTTTATTTTGGAGTGGGTACTGAGGATCGAACTTAGGGGCATTCTACCTCTGAGCTATTACCCCCCCCCCCGACCTTTTTATTTTGTATTTTGGAACAGGGTCTCACTAAGTTGCTGAGGGTCTTGCTAAATGGCTGAGGCTGTCCTTGAACCTGCGATCCTCCCTTCTCAGCTTCCCAAATACTGGGATTACAAGTGTGCACCACCATGCCTGGCTACTGCCTCTTCATTTTTATTCAGTGTCCTTGAACTGCACCCAAGACTACCACCCCCCTCCCCATGGTTCCAGAGTCCTCCCAGGGACTGTATCCTGGACCTCGGGAATCCATGCACCTGGCTCACACCTTTATAAATAGCCCTTCATTAAGCTGTCCTTAATTGCCCGGAGTCTGCCACCTTTTCCCTGGAGGGATGCTGACGGATGGAGATTATCCATTTCAGTCCATGGCTCAAATTTGCAAAAAGAGTGACATTATTTTATAATCTGCTGAAATCCATCTCTGAGCCTCCATTCATTGAAGTTGTACAGAAAACCGTGGCCTCATAATTGGGCAGCCCCCCCAGGACCCAGGCCAGGGGGGCCAGTCCCTGGACCACTCAGTGGTCCTCAGTGCCCCCCCCCCAGTGGCTATTTATTTTTTTGTGGTACTGGGGATGGAACCCAGGGGCATTCTACCTCCGAGCTACACCCCCAGCCCTATTTTTTATTCTTTATTTTGAAACAGGGTCTCACTAAGTTGCAGAGGGCCTCACTAAGCAGCTGAGGCTGGCCGCGAACCCGGATCCTCCGGTCTCAGCCTCCCGAATGCTGGATTACAAGCGTGCGTCACCACGCCCGGCTCCCAGTGGCTATTTAGACAAGACACCCAGCATCCCAGGCTGTGGGTCCTTTGGATTCAATGGCACTGAAGTGGCCACGTTGGGCCCTCCACAAGGAGAGTCCCAGCCCGCGGGGGAGAGTCTGGCCTCATGGCCTGGGCCGCTGGGAGACGCCGGACTTCTCAGGGTCGCTCTGGGCTGAGCGAGCTCTGTTCTGTGCCTGCGATGCTCCTTAGTACCTCCTTCTTCTCTCTTCATAGATGTTTTTTGAAGCGTACTAGGGATTGAACCCAGGGACATTCTACCTCTGACCTACACCCTGAGCCTTCTTTTAATTTTGAAACAGGCTCTCACTAAATTGCTGAGGGCCTTGCCACATTGCAGTTGCTGGCCTCAAAACTGTGAGCCTCCTGTCTCAGCCTCCCAAGTCCAGGGATTATAGTCACGCACCACTGCATTCAGCTTCTCTCTTCATAGTCTGTCTCTGTCTCTCTCATACTGGGGATTGAACTCAGAGGCATTCTACCTCTGAGCTACACCCCCAGTCCTTTTTTACTTTTTGCAACAGGGTCTTCCTAGGTTGCTGAGTGTTTCCCTATGTTGCTGAGGTTGGTCTTGAACCTGCGATCCTCCTGTCTTAGTGTCCCAAGTATTGGGATTACAGGCATGCGTCACCATGCCTGGCTATGTACTCCCCTCTCTTTCCCCCACCTTGAAAACAACCAGTACGATCTCCCCAAATACTTTTGAGGTCATTATAGGCCTACAATTTGTGTAGGAAGTAGACAGCAAATTCAGTTTCTGATTCTTTCTCTTTCTTTCTCTCTCTCTCTCTCTCTCTCTCTCTCTCTCTCTCTCTCTCTCTCTTTCTGTTTGTTTTTGTGATACTGGAAGTTAAAATCAGGGGCATTCCACCTCTGAGCTACACTCCCCAGCCTTATTTTCTTTTTCTTTTGAAACAGGGTCTTACTAAGTTGTGGAGGGCCTCACAAAGTTGCTGAGGCTGGCCTCAAACCTGTGATCCTCCTGTCTCAGCCTCCCAAGTCCTAGGTTTACAGGCGTGCGGCCACCACATCTGGCTCAGCTTCTGATTTTCATCCTGCAAAAAGCAAGGCAATGAATGCCGGGCATGGTGGTGTATGCTTGTAATCCCAGTACCTTGGGAGGCTGAGACAGGAGGATCGAAGTTTCAAGGACAGCCTCAGCATGTAGTGAGACTTTCATCAACCTAGTAAGACCCTGTTTCAAAATAAGAATTAAATAGGGCTGAGGGTGTAGCTCGGAGGTAGAATGCCCCTGGGTTCAATCCCTAGAACCACACACACACACACACACACACACACACACACACACACATTGTAGTAGTGCCAGGCATGCGTTTAAGAAGACCTCTGGAATCTCATCCACTTAGTTAAATGTTTCACCGATCACTTATCATTTTACTATTTAGGAAAGCCCAGTTCTGCTACCAGACACAGCAGCAGATGACTTGGGATATCTGCGGCTCTCCCTTTGGATTTCTGTTCGCATTTTATTTCTTTCACCTCTGAGGGGCCTAGATGACACAGGCGTTAAGTGACAATTAATGGACACCGGCATAACCCGCTGGCATATTTGTCATTTTTCCCAGGCTTGGAGGAGCGGGGTGATGGGCGGGCAGCGTGCGGAGCCGCCCCAGATGGAGAGCGACTCCAGAGCTGGGATTTGCTGAATGCCCGTGCAGGATCCAGAAATAGCTCACAGTCAGGATGCAAGGTCTTAACGAAATACCTCAAACAGAAAGTTGGCTGGGCGCCGGGTGTGGTGGCGCATGCTTGTCATCCCAGTACTTGGGAGGCTGAGACTAGAGGATCCGGGTTCGAGACCAGCCTCAGCTACTTAGTGAGCCCCTCTGCAACTTAGTGAGACCCTGTTTCAAAATAAAGAATAAAAAATGGGACTGGGGGTGTAGCACAGAAGTAGAATGCCCCTGAGTTCAATCCCCAGTACCGCAACAACAACAACAACACAACAGAAAGTTGGTTGGGCTTCCCTGTACGCCACCCAAGAAAGTGCTTGTTTGGAAGTTGAGAAATGAAAAGGGGCTGGATGTGTTGGTGGCATCTTCAGATTTCTGTGGAGCTCAGGGGAGGCGGGTGCTGTGAGCCAGCACCCCATCTGGCCCTCGATGGGCACCTGCACTGAAAACAGATAATTTAGCAGGGCTTGGTGGTACATGCTGGTTAACCCAGTACTTGAGAGGCTGAGACAGGAGGAGATCAGGTTTGAGACCAGCCTAAGCAACTTAGAGAGACCCTCCCTGTTTCAAAATATTAAAAAATAAAAAGGGCTGGGGAGCTGAGTGTGGTGGTACATGCCTGTAATTCCGGTACTTGGGAGGCTGAGACAGGAGGAGCTCAGGTTGGAGGCTAGCCTCAGCAACTTAGTGAGGCCCTCAGCAACTTAGTAAGACCCCGGCTCAAAGTAAAAAAAATAAAAATAAAAAGGGTCGGGGTGTAACTCAGAGGTAGAATGCTCCTGGTTCAATCCCTAGCACCAAAAAACAAAACAAAACAAAAAAACATAATTCGTTGGAAAAAAAAAAAATAAAGGAGGCTTTACAACCAGTAGAGAGGTACCTTTCTACGTCCAAGCAACTTTTTTTTTTTTTTTTTTTTGTACTAGAGGTTGAACTCAGGGGCATTCTACCTCCGAGCTACACCCCCAGCCCTATTTTGTATTCTTTATTTATTTATTTATTTTTTTTTTGCGGTACTGGGGTTGAACTCAGGGGCATTCTACCTCCGAGCTTCATCCCCAGACCTATTTTTTTTATTCTTTATTTTGAAACCGAGTCTCACTAAGTTGCGGAGTGCCTCACTAGGTAGCTGAGGCTGGCCGCGAACCCAGATCCTCCGGTCTCAGCCTCCCGAATGCTGGGATTACAAGCGTGCGCCACCACGCCCGGCTTGTATTCTTTATTTGGAAACAGGGTCTCACTAAGTTGCGGAGGGCCTCACTAAGTAGCTGAGGCTGTCCTCAAACCTGTGATCCTCCTGTCTCAGCCTCCCAAGTACTGGGATTACAAGTGTGAGCCACTACGTCCGGCTGTTGGGCTACTTTTTACTGATCTCAAACATCACTCTGTTTGATGAAAGCTTTCCTGATAGCATGGTCCCTTTGGCTGGTCCTACCTCCCCAAATAAGCATAGGGCCCTTCATCCCGGCTTTGTCAGCACTGGGTCCTTTTTTTTTTTTTTTTTTTTTACAGCATCTATCTAAGAAACGGCCCATTTAATCCTCTTCCTGCACTAGACCGTCAGCTCCAGGAAAGCAGGAGCCAGGTATGCCCTCCCCTCCATCTCATTGCCAGAGGCCAGCACAGAGCTGGGCACATTGGAAAACGCACAATGCATAATGTATTAGTTTATGTTGTTGTAAGTCTGGTGCTAACCGTGCATTTGGTTTTCTCCCAAGATGTCTGCTGAGCAGGCAACCCAGTTTTCAGGGGAGGAATTTGATTTTTTTTCTTCTCTTTTATTTTTGTTTTTATGGTGCTGACGATTCAACCAGGGGCATTCTACCTCTGAGCTACGTTCTCAGCCCTATTTTATTTTATTCTTGCGGTCCTAGGGGTTGAACTCAGGGGCATTCTACCTCTGAGCTACACACCCAGTCTTATTTTTATTCTTTTTTTTTTTTTGCGGTACTGAGGATTAAACCCAGGGGCATTCTACCTCCAAGCTACTATTTTTTATTCTTTATTTTGAAACAGGGTCTCACTAAGTTGTGGAGGGCCTCACTAAGTAGCTGAGGCTGGCCATGAACCCAGATCCTCTGGTCTCAGCCTCCCAAATGCTGAGATTAAAACATGTGCCACCATGCCCAGCCCTAGCACGATTTTATTTCTTATTTATTGACTTTTTTTTTTTTTTAACGGTACTGGGATAGAACCCAGGGGCATTCTACCTCCAAGCTACACCCCCAGTCCCACTTTTTATTCTTTATTTTGAAACAGGGTCTCACTAAGTTGCAGAGGGCCTCACTAAGTAGCTGCGGCTGGCCACAAACCCAGATCCTCTGGTCTCAGCCTCCAAGTACTGGGATTACAAGCCACCACACCTGGCTCCAGCCTATTTTATCTGAAACAAGGTTTTGCTAAATTGATGAGAGTCTCACTACTTGCTGAGGCTGCCCTCAGACCTGCAATCTTCCTGTCTCAGCCTCCCAAGTACTAGTGTGCCACTACGCTTTTCCTTCTCTTTTTAAAATTGCTACTAGATAGCACAAAGTCCAGCGGCCTCTAATCTAATAGGGGTAGATTCAAAATACTATTCACCACCTACGGCCTCCCCCAAGCCAGCAAGTGCAGTTTGGGGTCTGTGTTCCCAAACCCCACCAGTGATCCGGGCACCAAGATCTCCTTGCACAAGGCATATACAGATTTTGAACTCCGCGAAGACAAGGACAACTTAATTTATTTCTGCATGTGTCCAAAGAGAGTCTCTCAGAGGCCAAAAGGATCTAAAGCCATTTTCTCTTTTCTTTTCAGGCTCTCATCTTATTAAAAAGTTACTGGAAAAAAAAAGAAATTAATTCCCAGTGCAGACAATGTGGCCCAATAATGTGACATGGAGGCTGAAATCCCAGTGATGAATGTGTTTTCTCTTAATCCTGCCAGACTCTCACAGTTATTTCGATGTATAACCTAATTTGGAAATAACGTGTCAAAAACCTAAATTTGAGTCAGCGTACTGATTACGTACGCCCGTAGTCCCAGTGCTTGGGAGGCTGAGATAGGAGAAACTCAGGTTTGCGTCCAGTCTCAGCAATTTAGGGAACACCCTCCCCCCAACTTAGTGAGACCCTGTTTCAAAATAAATAAAATAGGGCTGCAGGTGTAGCTCAGAGGTATAAAGCCCCTGGGCTCAATCACCAGAGCCACAAAAACAACAACAAAACCCTAAATTTGAAGCTGGGGTCAAATGCCTCCTCACCCCACCAGCGGAGACTCAAAGAAGTCATCGCCTACGTTTGGCCATTCATTGAATGAATTAAATAGCATATGCACGTGCCATAGAGCACAGGTGAATCATTCGGGCAGTCCTTTGTAAACTTCCATAGGACATTGGGAAAGGTGACTGCAGCGCGTCTAAATCGGGGCAACAGCTGGGGCGTGGTAGCGCATGCTTGTAATCCCAGTACTTGGGAGGCTGAGACAGGAGGATCCGGGTTCGAGGTCAGCCTCAGCAACATAGTGAGGCCCTCTGCAACTTAGTGATAGCCTGTTTCAAAATAAGAGAATGATAATAGAGCCGGGCGTGGTGGCCCACGCTTGTAATCCCAGCATTTGGGAGGCTGAGACCCAACCCGGAGATCCGGGTCAGCCTCAGCAACGTAGACTCTCCGCAACTTAGTGAGACGCTGTTTCAAAATAAAAAGAATATAAAATAGGACTGGGGGTGTAGCTTGGAGGTAGAATTCCCCTGAGTTCAATTCCCAGTACCGAAAAAAAGAAAAAATGATATAGGACTGGGGGGTGTAGCTCGGAGATAGAATGCCGCTGGGTTCAATTCTCAGTGCCAAAAACCAAAAACCAAAAAACCCGGGGTACCAGCCTCCACGATCCTCCGCAGCGGACCTAGCACGCCAACCCACTGCGCACGTGGGAGGGGCGCTCTTCCGCCCTCCCCCGCCCAGGCTCCGCCCCCAGCGGCGCGCACGCGCACCCGCCCCGCCCGAGCCCGCCGGAAGTGACGTATCACTTCCTAGCAACCGTTGCCAAGGAGCTCATCTCTAGGAACCCGCTAGAGCCCGGGTGCCTCTTGGGGGGTGGGGAAGTGGTTTCGGGAGGAGGATTTGAGGTAACCTCGCCAACTCGCGGTCCGAGACTCCCCCACACCCGGAATGGGAGGGCACCTCGCCCCTCCGGGCCCCGGTGTCGCGCCTCGCAGGTGGCGGGGTCGCTGCGCTGGAGCCCTCCGCGGGGGTCGCGCCCCTGCTGGGCCTCGCCGGGCTGCGGGCCGATCCGGGGCCGGGCGTGGGGTCCCCTGTTCCCTCTCCCGATCCCAGGGGCTCGGAGCTATTTTGGGGACCCCCGGAGGCTCCCGCCATCCTGGGACCCGGGCAGCGTGTCGTCCTAGTCCCGACTTGTGCCAGATAAAGCGCGCGTCCTGGTTTTTAAAATCTTCCCCACCCCCGCCCCTTGGGTGCTGATGTGGGTGAGTGCTGGCGGACCAGCGAGGCGACCGCGCTGCGAGGGGCAGGGTAATTGCTTTTGCTAATTTTAGAGCACAGAGCCCGCTGGGCACCGCCAGCCTACCTGTTCAGGCCATCTTTGTCCTTAGAGAGGGGTCATTTGAAAGCTGCGGTGCTGGTGGGGGGCAACCAGGGCTGGGGAGAAGCCAACGAGTTTCTTTTCCCTCCTGGTAATGTGGTACTGGTTTATCTCGATTTGGGGTTTGAGGTTTTTTTTTTTTTTATGACTGATAATTATTTCTACATCATTATGAGTTATATTTCTGTGCGAAGGTTAGGATGTAGAGTTTTATTTAAAATGGTTTGAACAGTGGAAAACTTGCACCTCCAATGTGGATATTTATTTACTTTTTTTTTGTTGTTGTACTGGAGATTGAACCCAGGGAGCATTCTACCTCCGAGCTACACCTCCAGCCTTTTTTTTAATGTTTTGTTTGGAAACAGGGTCTCCCTAGGTTGCTGGAGCTGGCTGGGAACCTTCGATCCACCTGTCTCTGCCTCCCAAGTACTAAGATTACAGACAGGTGCCACCACACCTGGCCCAGTGTGGATTTTTTAAAATATATGTAAACCAGGGATAGTGGTGCATGCCTTTTAATCCCAGAAGTTGGGAGGCTGAGACAGAAGGATTGTGACTTCGAGGATGGCCTCAGCAAGTAGTGAAACTCCCATCAACCTAGCAGATCCTGTTTCCAAATAAAAAATAAAAAAGGGCTGTAGGTATAGTTTGGAGGTAGAATGCCCCTGGATTCAATCCCCAATACCATAAATAAGTAAATACTTATGTAAAGAATTTCCTTTTTGTATGTATGTGTGTGGTACTGGGGATTGAACCCAGGGACATTCTACCTCTGAGCTACAACCCCAGCCCTATTTTTTATTTTTATTTTACAACAGGGTCTCACTAGGTTGATGAGAGTCTCACTAGGGGCCTGAGACTATCTTTGAACCTGTGATCATCTTAGCCTCCCAAGTACTGAGATCTGAGATTACAGGCATCAGCCACCATGTCTGGCTAGTTTTCTTTTTATAGTTTAAAGGAAACCTCAAAATTATAAGCCACACTAAACTTATCTATCCTCTTTTGACTTTTTTTTTTTTTTTTTTTTTTTTACAATTTTAGTTACTTTTATCATTTTGGAGAAATGATAATATCTCTATGTTTTGATGTTTTCTAACTATCCAGTCCTAACCACTCAACTCATTACAGAGGAAGTTGTTTGTCACCCCAACTATGTCTTGAGTAAAGTAGCACCCACCCATATCATGGTTCTTTGGATTAGGGAGCACTGAAGAAACTTTTTCTTTATTGCCTTCTCTGGCAGTTTATTTTGTAATTGTTAACGTTAAAACAATTTACCTTGGTAAAGTGGTTTTAGCAGTTAAGAAATCAGATATTTGCCCGGGGTGGTGGTGCACATCTGTACTCCCAGTACTTGGGAGGCTGGGACAGGAGGACCACAGATTGGAGACCAGCCTGGCCAACTAAGTGAGACTCACAGCAATCTATGGAGACCCTGTTTTTTTGTTTGTTTTTGTGGTACTAAGGAATTGAACTTGGGGGCTGAGACCCTGTTTCAAAACAGACAAACAATGCAGGGCGTGGTGGCGCCCGCATGTAATCTCTGTACCTGGGAGGCTGAGACTGGAGGATCTGGTTTCGAGGTCAGCCTCAGCTACTTAGTGAGGCTCTCCGAAACTTAGTGAGACCCTGTTTCAAAATAAAAAATAGAAAGCCGGGCGTGGTGGCGCACGCTTGTAATCCCAGCATTCCCAGCATTCGGGAGGCTGAGACCGGAGGATCCGGGTTCGAGGCCAGCCTCAGCTACCTAGTGAGGCACTCTGCAACTTAGTGAGACCCGGTTTCAAAATAAAGAATTAAAAAAAAAAAAATAGGGCTGGGGGTGTAGCTCGGAGGTAGAATGCCTCTAGGTTCAATCCCTAGTACCGCAAAAAAAAAAAAAAAAGAAGTAGAAGCCAGGCGTGGTGGTGCATGCTTGTAATCCCAGTACTTGGGAGGCTGAGACAGGAGGATCGCAGATTCGAAGCCACTCTCAGCAATTTAGTGAGGCCTTCTGCAACTTAGTGAGACCCTGTTTCCAAGTAAAATATAAAATA
>PVLC010028794.1:0-20577 GCA_004027655.1 Graphiurus murinus
TTTCTAATATTTAACCATTGCTTGCATTTTAATCAAGGATTATAAAAATGTAAAAGGACTTCATGTACCCTTTGGATATTTTTATAATCTTTGTGATTTGTATTTGGCCATTCTTAACCTTCAAATATGCAAGTCCTTCTTTGAGACTGTAATTAGTTTAGGTTCAAGATCTCTAGGCATTTGGCCAAGAGATTGTTCTGGATAAAATTTGCTTAATTAAATTAAAAACATATTTGTAGAGTACCTATTACAAAGTTGTAAGAAGAAAAAAAAATGTTCTTCTAGGTATGTATTAGTCATTCTAATGATGATAGTGCATTAAAATATTTTATACTGCTTTAATCTCTTGACTGATTTTTAGACTTCGAGGAATTTTATTTCATTCAGCAAATGCTTATGCCCTATCATCCATGTGATGGAAATATGTAATTCTGGATGGGAACTCAAAGGTGATTGAGTCATGGACCTAGGTCCTGAAGAGTACTTGAGAAACAAGCATGCAGGCAAGTAGTATGATTACAGAAAAGACACACTGAAAAGCAAAAGCCTGTGACCTCCTGCAGCTTCAAACCAACCTGCCCGAGCAAGTAGTTTTTTCTTCACTGCAAAGAGTTCACTTTCCTTTTTCTGTGTGTGTGTGTGTGTGTGTGTGTGTGTGTGTGTGTGTGTGTGTGTGTGTGTGTGTTTGTTACTGTGGATTGAACTCAGTGGGCATCGGGGCATTCTACCTCTTAGCTACATCCCAGTCCTATTTTTTTGGAAACAAACAGGGTCTAAGTTGCAGAAAGCCTTGCTAAATTGCTGAGGTTGGCCACAAACCTGCAATCCTCTTGACTCAGCCTCCCAAATTCTAGGATTACAGGCGAGTGTCACCACACCCAGTTTCACCATACCTTTTCATTAACTTGTTCTAACCTCCTGATATTTCCAGAAACTTGACCTAGATAGAAAGGTGGAGGATCCTGTTTGTTTTGCTCTATTTTTTATATAGACTGTTATAAATGTTCACTCATAGTCTAGAAATAAATGTTTCTATTACTGAGGGGTTAAAAATAGACTCCCAGTCCAGCCAGGCATGGTGGCACATGCCTGTAATTCCAGTACTAGGAGGCTGAGACAGGAGGATCACAGATTTGAGGACAACCTCTGGAACTTTGCAACACTCTGTTTCCAAATAAAAAATAAAATAGGGCTAGGGGTGTGTCCCAGAGATAGAAAGCCCCTATATTCAATCCCCTGTACCACAAAAAAAAAAAAGACTGCCCAATTTCCACAATCAATCATGAAAATTTTTACAATCAAATTGACTTCTCACAAGAAATGCAGATTTCAAGGGAGGTTAACTTTATGATTTATTTGGCCTACAAATAATCTACACAGGAATGAAGAATGCAAATAATTTGTATTGACTGCTTTTCATACAGTGGATACTTAGAGGAACCACAGTAAGTGCAGGCATCCAAGGATTTCCATACCACCATTGGGCACCGTCAGTTATTTCCTGAACCACTACTTTCTTGTCTGCAACCAATCCATCTTCTAAGCTAATTTTGTGCTGTCACTGGAATTATTCCCCACAACAAGCATCTCATGCACATGTGTACATGCGGTGCTTGGGTGTGGTGGGGAGAAATTCTTCATTGTCTATATATTAGAAGCTCAAATTCTGGTTTCTTCTTCTTTCCTTCCTCCTTTTCCTTCCTTCCTTTCTTCCTTCTTTCCTTTCTCATTCAGTTTGAAAAGCATTAGGTCTCAGAATGAGAAGAAAGATGACAGAGCCTGAGCAGAGGAGGGAAACCATCTCTGCAGATGGCAGCTATGTAGGTAGCGTAGCCCAGGTGGCTGATGGGAGCCCGGTGGAGGGGAAGAGGCACCTGCATTGGGTGAAGTGGGGAGGTAGATGGCCGCAGTGAAACAAAACTGGAAACCAGGTTTCTTACATCTGGCGAAGGAAATTACAAATAGATAAGAAGGTTAGAAAACTAAAATAAACCCTATGATATTTAATTGGAATTGAAGATATTCATATGAACTCACGGTTTATATCTATAGAATAAATATAATTGGTGAAGACTATGAAGACTTACAGGTAGGTAGAGACAAATGGTATGTACATACATGCATATGCTACCTAGCTCTGTCTACTGAGATCTGAAAGCAAAGCATCAATACTCCTGATCTTGGATTCTAAATATCATTCTTCACTAAAAGAAACCAGAACTCCATAGAGAAAAAAAAAAAAAAAAATCTTGGTTTCTAAATCATTCTTCACTAAAAGAAACCAGGACTCCATGACTATAGGACTGGATAAGTATAGGTCCAGGATGAGCCTGGAATGTTTTGTCATGCTGGTAAGTAAAGAAGTGGTCAAAGGATGGCAGGGATTGGTCAAAATTAAAGGGACATATGAGTCCTTGAAGGAGAACTCACTGGCCCAAACTAAGCAATTGTAAACATCAAAACAAATTATGATTGTAAGACCGCAACCCATGAGCCCATACTGCTATAAATAAGTAAATTAATAAAAAAATAAATAGTCTGTAGAGGAGAACGCTTTTACTTGTAATGGAATGTCAACTGTTGACTGCACAAGGATAGTGGATGATGGAAATAAAAAAAATTGTAATTTGACATCACATTAATTAATGCAAAGTCCAAATGCATCTGAAGGCAGAACTCTCCATCCCTCTGTGACACTTGCTGGCGCAGAGATAATATGCTATGCTCCTCACCAATAGTGTCCTGTGCCCCAAAGACGTACATGTCAAGCACTTACAGAAAGTCCTAACCACACTCTTTCCCAACCATTTTCTGTCTCCCAGGAAGCTCATTTTTCCTTGGTTTTAAGTCATTTCCCTTTTTAACTCCCTAAGAAAAATTCGGATCAGAGTATCTCCTGCATATCTCAGCTCTTTTACTTTCAGCCCAAAAGCATGAGCATCACTGATAATCATGAGAGACAAAAAACAAACAAACAACAAAACCAAATTTGTGATGTAGAAGTTTATCTACTTTCTGGGAATGTTAAGGGTGGGGGTGGGGTGGGGAATGACTTTCATTCTTTTAAACTTTCTGTTACTTTAAGTATTAAAAAAACAAAACCAAAAAAAAAAAAAAAAAAAAACCCAATTATCCCCAGTTATCTCACCAGGCTGCTCATTCTCTAACATGGGAGTCAATAAAGTTTATAAAAGTTTTCAAGTTGATAAAGAGCCAAGTAGTAAATATCTAAAGCATTATAGGTTCTATGTGGTTTCTGACACAACTACTCAACTTTGCTGTTGAAGCATGAAGGCCAGCATAGATATTACATAGACAACAGGCAGGGCTATGTACCAGTGAAATTTTATTTATGGACACTAAAATATAGTTAATAGAATGCTTGTGGGCTGGATAAATAAGCAGTGGGCCAGATCTAGCGTTTGGGCTGGAGTCGACCGATTTCTGCTTAAAGACAATTAGGTAAGAACTTTAACATGAATGTTTCTAGAATTCAGAATTATTTTCTTCCATAAAGCATATGTTTGTGCATTTCTCATGTCCTTTAACACTTTCTGTCAATAATCATCATTTTGAATGCATTCACAATCTAGGTGATTGAGCCCTCTTTAAGAATAAGAAATGTCATGTGCTTTCTTTAAGCTCCCACAGAACCTATGTGCTCAAATTATTTTGATTGAATGAAACTGGGTAGTGGGGAGAATAAGACTGAATAGGTTAAACAACCTTGTTATGGAGTATCATCTATACAAGGCTGGCTTGGTTTGGGCAGAGGACTGTGAGTTTTGTTATAGGTACTTTGTAATTATTTAAGAGTACTCTCATTTTCTTCTCCCTAATTACCTTTGTTTGCTCTGGGATTGCTTCCAAGTCAGTTCTTTTAGGATCTGTATAAAGATCGTTGCATTACTGAGTTTCAGGAGGAAAAATAATGCTTTTGAAAGACACTTTTTCCCGTCAATGATTTCACTCATTTTTAAGATTGTTAGCAAAATTGAAATATGATATTTGCATGTATTTTAAGGACTAATTTAAAAACCTTCAAGAAATTGTTTTCTTTCTATATGTATGATCCATTTGGTTCTTAAGGAAGTAAGGCTTATAGAAAGGTAGCATGATCCTTGTAATACCTTACGATTTCATGTATGTATGTATGTATGTATGTATGTATGTATGTATGTATTATGGTATTTGGAATTGGACCCAGGGGCCACCTCTGAGCTATAACCCAGCCCTAGTGTGTTTATTTATTCATTCATTTTATTTTGAAATAGTATCTCTCTAAGTTAGTGCCCTAGAACCTGGGATCCTCCTAACTCAGTCTCCCAAGTACTGGGATTAAAGGCGTGTGCCATCACACCTGGCTTCCTGTTCTATATTTAATTAACTTTGCACAAGAATCCTGTGAAGTAAGTAGGACAGGGATAGAGTCAAGAGTCTTTCAGGTACAAGACAGGTTTTAAAAATCGCCCAAGAGTCGAGTGTGGTAGCACACGCCTATAAACCCAGTACTTGGAAGACTGAGACACGAGGTTCAAAGACAGCCTCAGCAATTAATGAGGCCCTCTGCAATTTAGTGAGACCCCGTTTCAAAAAAAAAAAAATAGGGATGGGGGTGTAGTGTGAAGGTAGAATGTCCCTAGGTTCCATCCCCAGTATCACAATTAATTAATTAATTAATTAAAAATAGTCCAAGGTAGTTTAACTCCCTTTGCCCCCAAAGTAACATTTCAGCTTAGGAATTGAGAAATGGAGAAAGAGATCTTTCTTCCATTAACAGCTGAATCCAAGGACTCACGTTAGATATCATCAGTGTCCTCTGCTCTGTTGTTCAGATCTGTCTTCTGCTGACCTTTCTTCTCCCACTGTAGGCCTCCTCAGGGCTGCTGGAGGAGATGGTCACTGGCAACCTCAGTTTCACTCTATTCCAGCCCACCACCACCAAATACAAGAGATAGGACTTCGCTAGCTTTAACTGGAAAACCCTTAGAGGATTGTATTATTAGTCCAACCAGAACTTGATGGAAGAAGAGTGGTTAGCCAGCAGCAAGGGATGCTGAGCAGATGGTGAATGTTCCTTGAAGTGAGCTTAATGGCCATCTGTATATGAAAAAAGGTGAGGAATGAAGTGACTTTTCCAAGGTCACAGAAATTAGGTAACTTTTCCACAGTCCCACTGTTGGTTGGTGAAAAAGGTAAAACAGAAACCCTGCATCCTCACCTTATATAATGCCTCTGCTCTTGTGTGCATAACCATATTGTTTTCTTGATCTATGTATTTTTATCTCACTGTTTCAAAATAAAAGCTAGAGTCCACAGGTTTTTAACACTGTAATGTCAATCCTTTATATCTATTTCTTTGTCTTCTGTATATACATAAAATCAGTAACATCTCTTTCAAGGAACTATAACTATACCGGTCTTATTTGCTTCAATATTTGTGAATAACTCTGGTCTTGTAAAAATAATCTAATGTTTTTCTATAGCTTTTGTTTTGTATGATTTTGCTCTCACACATTTCAGGCATTTTATACCAGTATTTTAAGGTATTTTTATTATTTTCTTTATTTATTTTTGTGGAACTGGGGATTGAACCCAGTAGGCGGTGGCTCCATCTCTGAGTTATACCCCCAGACCTATTTTATTTTTTACTTTGAAACAGGAGCTCACTAAGTTGCTTAGGGTATTGCTAAGTTGCTGAGGCTGACCTCGATTCCCCTGCCCTTATCTCCCAAGTACTGGCATTACAGATGTGTGCCACCACTCCCGGCTGTAATTTTTTCTTGTGTGTATGTGGTACTAGGGATTAAACCCAAGGGCATTATAGCTCTGAGCTACACCCCTACTCCTTTTTATTTATTTATTTTTTTTATTTTGAATTCAACAGGGTCTCACTAAGTTGTCAAGGCTGGCCTAGAACAAACATTGATCCTCCTGTCTCAGCCTCCCAAGTACTAGGATTATAAGTATGGGCCACTGTTTTTTTTTTTTTTTGCGGTACTGGGGATTGACCTCAGGGGCATCTACCTCCGAGCTACACCCCCAGTCTTTTTTTTTTTTTTTTTTTTTTTGAAAGAGGGTCTAAGTTGCAAAGGGCCTCACTAAGTAGCTGAGGCTGGCGGTGAACCCAAGCCTGCGCCATCACTCCCGGCTCTTTTAAGGTATTTTAAAGGGTTGATCTTAACTGAGCATGGTGGCGCATTTCTGTAATCACAGTACTTGGGAGGCTGAGATAGCAGGATTGTAAATTCGAGACCGGCCTGGGCAATTTAGTAAGACTCAGCAACCTATGGAGACCCTGTTTCAAAACAAAAAGTAAAAAAGGGCTGGGGGTATAGCATAGAGGTAGAATGTCCCTGGGTTTAAACCCCAGTACTACAAAATAACAACTATAATACAAAGGTTGGTCTTTACACAAAATATGAATTAGCATACATTAACAAGTAATTATGCCTTTTAGTATAGTTCTTAATGTTTGTGATGGCCATAAAATACAAAATGACCTACAGTAACGTGGCTTTTCTTTCTATAGTAAATGGCTGACTGCGCAGAAAGAGGACTTAAGTGCCTACCTAGGTGGATTCTAGTCTGGTTTTGTCAATTACTAGTTGTGAGACTGCCAGCAAAGAGCTTCAACTAAGCTTTAGTAATATCCTCATTTGCAAGAAGAGGGTGGTATTACTGCCTTATTTTGAAACTTACAGCAAAACGTAGGCTGAATTTTTTGTTCAAAAATGTTACAAAATGGCATATAAATATCAGTACTTCTACATTTGTTTGAAATTTTACTTTTCCAGTAAAATCAACAAAATAAGTATTGGAACATGTGAAAACGGTTAAATTTAATGTGGATAGCCTCTTGGAAGAACTGAGTCAATTTCCTAAAAAACTCAACCCAGAACGCCTTATTGGGGAAACAAATACATAGACACATCCTGAAAGCAAAGTTTTCTTCTGAGTTCTCTGGTACTTGTTTTATTTTTATATTTTATATTGTGACCTCTGCAGTCCGTGCTGTCTGAATACTAGTTTTGAAGCAAGGAAAACCATTTTAATTTTCTGTTCTTCTCGGAGATGCTAGTTTAGATCTTTTCCAGCCACAAGATTCTTACTATTGCCAGCCAAACCCCGACGCCTCCAGCGGGGCGCAGCGCCACCTCCTGGGAGCGTGGGCAGAGACAGGAGCCGCGGCTGACTACTTGTGAAATGACTCAGAAACACCTCCGATGGCTTGTGTGCGCAAACCCACCGCGGAAAGTCAAGATCTGGCTGCACCTCCACCGCCCTAGCTGGCTGGAGCAGAGCAGAAGCCTGTCACGCCGCCCAGGAAAAGGGGCGATAACGAGTCAGGACTTCCCATGGTGGGTGGGACCTCGCTCTATGGGCGTGGCTTCGCTCTGCATTCAGCACCTGGATAAGTGGGCGGAACTACGCAGGTGGGTGGGAACTCGCTTGGGGCGGGGTAGGCGGACTCTATTCGTTGACGGTACTCCTTTTGGGGACTCCATGTGCTGGGCGGGGCTTGGCGGGGTGTGTACGCGCGGCCCCGCATAGTGGGCGGGATTACATTCCGTGGGCGGGACCTCGCTCGTTGGGCGGGACTTAGCTCGCTGGGCGGAACTACAGCTGGTGAGCGGAGCCCTGATTGGATCCACTCCCCGGAACTTCCTGGGCCCTGAGCGTGCAGATGGCGTCACCTGAAGCTTGAACCTCAGCACGGGAATATTGGAGGTATGGTGAGAGGTTAACGAAATTTTGCGGCGGATCGAAGTGAAGTTCGCGGAGTTTGCGGAGGACTGGGCAGGTCTCGTGCCGTCGCGGTCCGGAGAGCGCCGTTCCGTCGTGTTGTGCCTCAGGCAGCGCTACTGGGCCACCGGCCTGCTAATTCAGGGCCGAAATCCTGATGCAGTCCCTGGGCAGGTTACAGTTTGGGGCCGTACCTGTTAAGTGGCAGCGCGGCATTAGAGACGAGAGACTCGGAGGCCACTCGCCGCCGGGCTGTCTCACGCGGGAGAGCAGCCTCGTCAAGGGGCTGGGGCGGGGGGATTTCCTAGTCGGGAGTAGAGTAGGAGGGAGGGTCTACTAATTCCTGGAACCGCCCTATGTCTCTTTGGTATGTTGTTCCGGAGGTGAAGGTTGACACTTGTTCTTGTTTTGTGCTAAGCTTTATGGTGCAGCCGTACTTCCTTGAGTTCATGACCTGCCCGAGGTTGTTTGTACAGGAGTCTAGTTCTATCAGAGCTTCAGATTCGGATGGAGCCTGCTTTCGACCTAACACCTGTTATCATTTTCACGTGGTTGTCAGGGAATTTTCTTAACCCCTCTCTCTATCCAGGCAGTTCCTTCTTCACGAACCTTTCGCGCTCCCAACTCTAGCTGACCCCTTCCTCTTGTGGCCCCGCTTGCATGCCGCATGTACCACACCTACTACTACGTCTCCGTGTGTTCCTTGTTTCATATATACTATCATGTCTGTCTTTGCTTATGTTTCATAAATATGTATACATCCGGCACAGCAGGTTTTTAATGAGTACTAGATGAATGATTGGATTTGGTTACTACTGGAGAAATTTTAGATTTACTTAATTTGAATTTTGTTGTTTTTGTGGTACTAGGGATTGAACCCAGGAACATTCTACCTGTGAGCTACACACCCAGCCGTATTTTGTTTTCGCTAAATTGCTGGGGCTGGCTGCGAATCTGTGATCTTCCTGTCTCAGCCTCCCAAGTACTGGGATTATAGACCTGTGCTTCCACGCCCGGCTTAAACGGTTTTCGTATGTGTATTTTCTCCTTCTTGTGTAATAATCATGTATTTTCTGCGGCATTCATTTTTTAAAATAGTAGTGTTAGGGTTCAATAACAATACTGGCTCTGTTAAGTGGTTATCTGAGGCCACATTATTGGCGGATATAAATTTCAGTCAAGAGAGCTGTGTGAGTAAAGGAGAGACAGGAAGAATGTGCAAGATACCTTTAGAGAACAATTAGTAGCTTGCCAGATTTCAGATAGATTCAGGGTACCAGTAATAATGCCAGGCCAAAGCTTATTTCGTCTTTATGTATTGGGAGAGCAATTTGAAGGTTTTTAACATTGAAGAAGTTCATCACAAGGCACTATACAAAGCATTGCCCCTAGCTTAAGCAAGGGGTTGGCAAACTTTTGGTAAGGGTAAGATAATAATATATTAGGCTTGGCAGGTCATAGCTGTAGCAGGATAGCAGCAGCCATAGACAACACATTATTGAATGGACATGGTTGTGTTCCATTAAATACTTACAAAGACACTAATTGTCTAGCCTGATTTGGTCCATGGGTATACTTTGCCAACCCACAATTAACCAAATGGGCCCAGGGACTGCAGCAGTAGGCAATACTACACTGGTTTAGGATTGATTTTTTATTTATATATGAGAAACAATATCACATCATATACGCTCTGATCTAGTATGCACAACTTTAAATCTTGGCATCCTCAGCTACTTAGAGTGTGATATTGATAAAATCAACTTCTCTTTGCATCTGTTTTTTCAAATCTGTAAAATAGTGATGATAGTACTTCACACAGAGTTGTGAGGACATACAGCATATAAAATGTTAACATAGTGCTTGCAAATAGAGAAAAAGCTCAATGTTAACTATTCATATTTTAAAAATTGTTCCTCATATGCATTATTAAAGTCAGATTTGATAGATGTTTCTAAGGTACAAGTTACAGGCTTAGTGTGCTTTTAGATACAGAGCAAAGACAGTAAGGTTTCAGGGCAAGAGCCTTTTACATGGAGATAAGGAAATCGTGACAGTAATTTGAAAGAGGTAGGAAGTGTAAGATTAGGGACCGGTTAGATAGACTACACAGAAGAAAAAGTAAAAGTAAAAAGGAGTAAGAAATAAAAAAAAGCAGTCCTTAAAGGATGATCAGAACTTGGATAGTATACTAGTGTATAGACTAGTAGATGGATGGTTGATAATGGTTAACATTGTCAGGTGCTGTAGAAAAAAAAAGTGTTGATATTAATGAATTCAGCTAGAAGACGTTAATTGAATACCTTTTATGGGCCAAATACTGGACTGCACTAAAGGATTAGATAAATGTGCTGCACTCAGAGTGCAAAAAAATTAGTAGGGGTGAAGGGAATAATTTAATACATGTAGCAACTTTTAAAATAATCAGGAATAAGATGGAATTTCTTAGACTTAATTGGTACTTTAAAAACTTACAGTTTAGTTCATAAAGGTAAGCAGCTTAATTGAATTCATTTTCTTTCTTTCAGACAATGGCCAAGAACAAATTAAGGGGGCAGAAGTCTAGGAATGTATTTCACATAGCCAGCCAAAAAAACTTTAAGGCTAAAAACAAAGCAAAACCCGTTACTACTAATCTTAAGAAGGTGAGTATTTGTTAAACACTCACTTGTTTACAAGCATAGTTGTAAAGCTACTGAATAACTTAATTCTATTATTTAAACCTAAAGTTCTTAGCTTTTCTTACAAAGGCAAGATGATCTTAAACATTCTTAAAAGAAAAATAACCTCCCTTTCTTGAATTCAAATATAAGAAAAAAGCATTTTAAGTGCATGTGTGTCAGGTACAATATAACAATGGCTTTTTTAGAGCATAGAAATAAAATTTTAAAGCCCATTGTATGATAAATAGTTCTTATCTCTCAACTCAAATATACTCAAGAACCTCACAGAGCCAAGACACGGAGTGTCAGCCAGCACCCATTATTTTTCTTCTCAGTAATTCTCATTTTGAAACTTACATAAAAGTCTATAAAATGAAGATAAAATACTTCATTTCTTGAAGTACGTAACTTGAAAAATTTTTCTTCATCATATAGATTCTTTAACATTACACTTAAAATGTTTTCAAATTTAAATTGTTGAGTAGGTTTCCAAAATGTTAGTGTTTCTTATAATAGCCCACAGAAAAGGGATCCCCCACCCCAGTACTGGGAATCTAACCCAGGGGTGTTCTACTGTTGAGCTATATCCCCAGCCCTTTTCACTTTTTGAGACAGGGTCTCACTAAGTTGCCTAGACTGGCCTTGAACTTTCTATCCCCTTGTAGAGTTGTTGGGATTATAGGCATGTGCCACTGTTCTTCTTAAACTCATGAGCTAGCTAAGTTAAGCTTTTGTTCAACAGTTTTGACTTTCCAAATTCTGTAAAAGAAATAAAGCCGGATTATATTATGGGGGTTTGTCTTCATAGTTGGCATTGAAGCCAAGACTCAAATGATAAAGAGCTAGGAATGCAAAGAGCTGGAAAGTGTTGGCTGCAGCATTCTCTAGAAAGAAGCAAGTTCAAGTCTCCAAGCAAAGGCACAACTTGATGCAGTTGACATTATTTCATTTGGATAGGAGGTACTAGAAACTTTATGCTAATAGGTAGAATCTAAGAGAGCTAGAGATTGAGTAAAGAGCATGGTTGGAGAAAGTATGAAATAGTTTTCTCGGAAGTGGGTTTAGTAGGTGAAGGTCCTAAGATTGCCAAGAATTAGATAAGTGGTAAATTGAAGTTTGTGGTGATGACTTTAAAATGAAGCCTGTCTGTCAGTTATGGTTTTCTCAAGATTCATTTCTGGGCTCAGAAAGGGGTAGTTGGATTTAATCTGCTTGCCAAACAAGTTTGATCAGGAGAGAGAGGAGAGGGAAGTTAAAAATGAATAAAAACTGATTGATTAAATGGTCATAGAGTCTGCTGGCTGAGGGAAAAAGTGGGATATAAACATGATAAATAGTGAAATTCATGGGAAAAGGTTTCAGTGAGGTTTAGGAATTATATAATAAACCAAGTGAACTGTAAGGAGAAATAGTAGTGCAGAAGATATTCCATAAGTGTAGATAGCTGGGTAGATAGTGAGAAAGATTCCTGGAAATGACCAAGAGACTTACAGACCATAGGATTACATTTTTTAAAGTCGCCAAGCAGTGACACTAGTCATGAGGGGAGATCAGCAAGCCAAGGTTTGAAGTCTTTGACAAGGAGCAAGTAACCAAGATGTTGGGTGACAGCAATGAGGAAGAGGCACCACAATGTTCTAATGCATACTGTGCAAAGGAGAAACTGCTTGATAGCAGCAGGGAAAGTAAGAACTCACCCTCACCTCTTAGATTCAGTACAGGAGGGCTGCTGGGGTCTTCCAATAAGAAGACTGGGAATATAGCTCAGTAGTAGAGCGCTTATCTAGCTTGCATAAGGTCCTAGATTCTATCCCTAGCACTATATTTATTTATTTAATTTATTTTTTTGTGTTGGGGGGGCGGTACTGGGGATTGAACCCAGAGGCATTCTACCTTCAAGCTGCATCCCCAGCCCCATTTTCTATTCTTTATTTTGAAACAGGGTCTCACTAAGTTGCGGAAGGCCTAAGTAGCTGAGGCTGGCTGTGAACCCCGATCCTCTGGTCTCAACCTTCCTAGTACTGGGATTACAAGCATGTGCCACTACACCTGGCCCTAACACTATATTCTTTAAAAAAAAAAAAAAAAAGGCCAAAGAAGGACTCAGCTGTGTACTGTTAGGAGGGACTAAAAGCATTTGATCCAGGTTTCTTGTTTTACAGATGAGGGATGATAGCACCATAGTCTGGAGGACTGTGATGACCTATTTTGGCTTGCTTATGCTAGTAAGGTTGAGGTATAAAGTATGTCCATATAATTTTATTTTTAAAAAACCAAAACCTTTTGACTAAAATTGCCTCATAAGACTATAACAATTTTAGTGTGAATTATCCCCACAACTTGGTAGGGTCAATAAAAGTATTTAGATCTTTTGGTTTAATAATGTTAAATACATTTTATCTTTGATGGTTAAAAGATTGTAGACTAATTTTTTTAAATTATTTTCTAACAGATAAACATTGTGAATGATGAGAAAGTTAACAGAGTGAATATAGCTTTTGTGAACATACAGAAGGAACTTGCAAACTTCTCAAAAGGCCTTTCTCTGGAACCTCTTCAGAAAGAGCTGGTAAGTAGAAGTAATTTGCTTTTGTTTGGGGGCTAATCTATTAAAGGCTAAAAATTAAACTCCAGGTTTTAAAGGCCTGTAAGTCAAGTGTAGTTTTTAGTATTTGCCTCACTAGTATACTTGGCTTGATAGTCTATACCATATTCATTCATATTCAGACTCTGAAGCCATTTAATCTGAATATAAGATTTATTTTCCTTTACCCAAGGTATGACTAGAAGAAATTAAACTGAATAATATAGTATAAAGAAGTTATTTTTGTTTGCTGTTGTTGTCTAAACTTCTGAATAAAATACTTTTCTCTCTTCAGATTCCTCAGCAGCATCATGAAAATGAACCAGTTAATGTTGATGAAGCTACAAGATTAATGGCTCAGTTGTAATATAGCGGTGGTATATCCAATTCCCCCCAAAAATCAATAAATTAAATGTTTTATACAATTTTATTTTTAAAAATCTTGTTAATGTACAGGCATTGGCACATTTTAAAAACAAACTACATAAACAGATCTTTCCTATACTCTAGGAAAGTGGAATGTCAGAAGTCAACAAAATGTGATAAGCTTAAAGTGCTAAAACAGAAGGCACTTCACAAAATCTGTTCACTGAAACAGTTATATATCCTCATTTACATCCTTCACTTTCTAAGTGGCAGTGAATGTCTATTGGGATTGAAGGATATACAGAAAGACAGTTTCATGGCAGTAAAAATACAAGACAAATGGTTAGCCCTTGGCCAATTTTTTTTATGACCTGAACTTTAACCTTCCTCTCATAAGAGGAAAAAACTAAAGGATGAAAAATTGGAAGCAAAGTTAAGATCCCAGAATATAATTACTTGGAGGTCAGGGAGACTGCTAGATATTAAATCACTTTTCCCCTGAAGCAGTCACAGCCATTTGTTTTTGTAGTTGAAGTTTTGTGAAGTAAAAAAGAAAGTATTAGGGAAGAGCACTTCAGAATCAGTGAACTAAAAAGGTGTTACATTCATTATTTTAAATACTTAGGTTATTAAGAAGTCTAAAATGTTACACAGTTAGAGGTAGATAACAGTCCCAAGTTTCCATGGAATCTAATAATTTAGTATCTGGACATCAAACAGATCACAAACTCCTTCATTGTCATCTAAATTAAAGTTGTAGTCATCTGCTGGTGTAGGAGAAAGCCGTAAGAGAGGAAACACTGCGAACAAAAACAGATTCAATGTTAAAGATGGTTTCTACATATGAATAATGATGTTTAATATAAAATACTCTCAAATACATTAGTTCAAATGGTTTCCTAGGTTACACATGCATTTTCTAAAAACAAAGTAATGATCATATTAATGACTAATGTTTAATGTGTACTTTGAAAAATTCCCATGTAAAGACAATTTATACATGGTTATTGATCTTAGCTTGAGAAATAAGTTAAATTTTGATTGGTTGAACTTGTGGCTAAAATATGATTTTAAAATGCTGGTTGGATTATTTTGTTTGCCACTTTGAAAACAGAAGTGTGCACTAGATTTAATAAGTTTGCTGATCTCTACATAAATGTATAGTAAACTTCTTAAGTCATTACTGGACCATCGGCTAACTTAACTGCTACCACTTCCTAGGTCTCTACTATAGTTGTTAGGGAGCAAGACCCTGAATCCAAGAACTTAGAGAAAGAAAAGTGAAACACAGAGAGAAATTAATTAGCATATTGTATTTAACTGATTTTTAAGGATTATTTCATACTAGATGATGGCATGGCTAATGTAATAGTTCAGTGATTCACACTGGTGACTTGAAATTGGCCATGGTAGGGGTTTTTACAAAACTGGGTTCACCTGTTGATTTTGACATACTATTTTAGAATTCTTACGCTAGATTCTTGAGAAGTGCAAAAGGTTACTGTACCAACAGTTGAAAAGTTTACTCAGTGAAGACAGCAAGTCTCCCCTTATGAATTCCTTCTCCTCAAAGAGAAATTCCAGAGGATGGCTGTGATTTACTATGAAATTTTTTATTAAAGGAAAATCTTCATGAATCTTAGGAAAGTAGTTACAAAGTCTTCATTTCTCTTAAATCATATATAAATTCTATGAAAGCATTACTGATGTATAAAGTAGTAAAATTTTAAGCTACTTACCATCAGAAGACATTAATTCATCAATGATATCTCCACTAATAGATCCTGCTAGAAAAAGAAATAGGATAGTTTTGTTCCATATCTGTTTCCATATTTTCACAGTAAAAAGCAATTATATCTAAACACAGGTAGTGACATCATCAGTTTCCTTGACAGTACAAAATTAAAAGTACTGGAGCTTTGCACAAAGATCATTTTCATGAGTATCTACTCTGTGCCTAGCATGACTTTTAAACTTCCAAAATTGAGATGCAGACCACAGTCACCTGGTTTATAAAGTCTATGCTATCATAATTCTCAGTCATCCAACGTTAAAACTTAAACATTATTTAACATTCCTCCTGTTCACTTTATCTCCAGATTTCATACATCAAGGATTATGTACTTTTTGCCTAGATAATATTTCTCAAATCTGTTCATGATTTTTCTCTCTAATCCAATGGCATTGCTCTATCTTAGCCTTAATCGCTCAGAATTGCATAACTGCAAACATTTAATCTTCAGTCTGTGGGCTCTGATGCTTCTACTTCCCCAGACCATCTTGTCTAGTAAGATCACTCCTGCAGAGCTCCAGTTGACCACTTCCCTATGTCACAGCTCCTAATTGGTTCATCACCTAAAGTCATAATCTGATGTTCAATCCAGCCCCAAATTCCTTTCCTCCCTATTTCCAAATACAAAACCATATAGAACTAAGTACTCATTTTTTCCCTTAATGCTCCCTAGAAGCCGTGTACCAACTATGTGTGAGCTGATGCATATGAAGCTTACCTGCTTTATTCATCCCAATCAGATAATAAACTTTTAAAGGACTACACCTAGTGTGCATTCCTATGATCTACAGTATAGAAATACAACAGAAGGGAAGGAGAGAATGTGGCAACCTGAGGCTTAAAAATAATCAATGTCCAATTAAGTCTTTTAGCTTCACTTTTAACTATTATGAATTCCCATAGTATTAGCAATGAAACACTTCCCATAGGTAAAAATATATAATTTGGATTACATAAAATATACTTTGTAATCATCTGCAATATGACATCTGTATTAGCACAATTAAGTCATTCACTCAGCAATCACTGAGAGACTCCTTACCATGCTCCCTTTATTTGCAGTCAGGAAGGAACTATAGACCTAGCCTGGAACCAAGGGAAAAGGCTGGATGCCAAGGAAATTTAAATTTAAGAGTTGTGGTTACTATCTCCTGGTGCCCAATTTTTAGTATTTTAGCTGGTTGTTTCACAGATCAAACAATTTAAAATGGCAAGATTTCCTTTGTAATTGGAACTTAAAGTATAACAAACAATATGGAGCAGCAAGAAGTTTAAGTCACTATGTCCAACTTGATTTTTCTTTTCTTTTTTGCAGTACTGGGGATTAAACCCGGGGGCATTCTACCTCCTAGCTATACCCCCAGCCCTATTTTTTATTCTTTATTTTGAAACAGGTTCTCACTAAGTTGCAGAGGGCCTCACTAAGTAGCTGAGGCTGGCTGCGAACCCGGATCCTCCGGTCTCAGCCTCCCAAATGCTGGGATTACAAGCATGTGCCACCACACCCGGCTTCAACTTGATTTTTCTAAAAAGTAGAAAACACATTTCAATAATTCATCTTAGACTTAATAAGAGATAACAGAACCATACCAAATAAACATCAGTTAGAGTCTGACATGTAGTCAAAAGAAAAATTTGAAACAGTGTGGTGGTACATATGTGTAATCCCAGTACTTGAGAGGCTGAGACAAGAGGAACCGTTCCCCGATCAGCTTCAACAATTTAGCAAGACTTTCAATAACTTACTATGACCCTGTTTCAAAACAAAAAAAGGCCTTGGGGGGTGCAGCTTAGAGGTAGAATGCCCCTGGGTTCAATCCCCAATAAAAACATACACACACACACACACACACAAAAGGAAAAAAACTTGGCTTAATCCCAAAAATGGAATCATAAAATAGCAAACCTAGACCCATAAATCTTTGTCTCACACAATCTTAACCACATCATATTGTACCTTAGTAGATATTTAAGTTGTATGTGATAAATATATACACATGTATATAAGTAAAATGTGCAGCAATATAAAGATAGTATCTGTCTAAAAATTTTCCTCATAATTAGTGATGAGTACACAGGATAGATGTATATTGATTAAGTTTATTATTTTGCCTCCTATGTTACATAATGAGATAATATCACAACTTGAGAAATTAAGGAAAGTTCTTAAATTTACTAAATATATGTTTATTTATGTGTGGTACTAGGAATTGAACCCAGGGGCATTATACCTCTGAGCTACACCTCCAGCACTGTTTTATTTTTTGTTTTGAAACAAAGTCTTACTAAATTACCTCACTGGCCTTGAACCTACAATTCTCCTGTCTCAGTCTCCCAAGTACTGGGATTACTTAGTGTGACCCTGTCCCAACCATGCCTAGCTTCCTCTAGCTTTTAAAACCAAGGCTCTGAACCCACCTGAAGATATTTCTGTAGCTGGTATCTGCTGAAGACTCTGGCTTCTTTCAGAGACATGTTGCTCAGGCAGGTTCTGAGTCACCAAGCTGGATTTCTGGGGAGTCACTGGAGTAGGGGACTGAGAGGAAGGCTGCGTGAGGTCATCAGGTGGGGGGACGGGGAAAACCACGGGCTTAGATGAACTGGACTCTTTGTTTATAAGCAGCACGTGGATAGGTCCTGAATGACTCTTTAAATTGATCTGGTACTTCTTTTGTCCATTCTGACCCTTTGGAGTTATTCAGTATAAACAAGTTAAATATTAACACTTTAGTTATCTTGAAACATTAAACATAAGACAGGCAAAGCTATTAGGGACCAACTAAATTCACACAACAAAATTAACTCATTAAGCTGAAAGACAAGAGTAAAGACCACAAGTAGAAAAAGAGATTGAGGGCTCTAAATCACTTGCCCCTAAAAAGTAGTTTTCTCAAATACTGATCATCAAAACCACGGCTGTGGAATTCTGGCAACCAAACATTTCTAGTGTGTGTAATTGTACCTGTCAGTGCTCAGCGGTGCTGCAAGCCCTCTCCATGTGCATGAACTCCAATCCTTGGAGTTTGCCACCATGCTGATCCTCTCAAAATGCTGTCTTTATTTACAACTATGTCACAAGTCAAAATGCTTTTGTCCATTCAGGAAGCACAATTTCCCTCCATTTTTTTTTTTTAATTTGTTTTGTTTTGTTGTTTTGGTTTGTTTTTGTTTTGTTGGTTTTTTGGATTTTTTTTTTTTTTTTTTTTTTTTTTTTTTTTTTTTTTTTTTTTTTTTTTTTTTTTTTTTTTTTTTTTTTTTTTTTTTTTTTTTTTTTTTTTTTTTTTTTTTTTTTTTTTTTTTTGGTACTGGGGATTGAACCCAGAGGCATTCTACCTCCAAATTATACCCCCAGTCCGATTTTATTTCTTATTTGGAAACGGTGTCTCACTAACTTGCAGAGGGCCTCGCTAGGCTTCGAACCTGCGATCCTCCTGTCTCAGCCTCCCAAGTACTAGTATTACAAATGTGTGCCACCACACCCGGCTCTTCCTTCTATTTTAAAAAGTTATTTGTATCCGGAGGCTTCAAAATCCAGTAATATAAATGCCTAAACACAAACTTCTAGAGTAGGTGAGATAACAGAGTGAACTTTTCTTACTCCCTTTTTGGTTGTTATAGTTTAAGTCAGTTTTAGAAAATATGAATCTGAAAATTAAAACCATAAAACTTATGTATGGCATAGAGTCAACAGATTTCTTTGACTCAATAAAGTAGAAGATGTGAGGTTTTGGGTTTTGTGTTTTACAGTATTTGCAGGAATTTTTCTTTTAAAGACCTAACTTAAAGCAATAATTTTTTGATAATTACACTGAACTTTTTTCACAGTCGTGATTTTACATCAGTTATAGATGCAGTCATTTCTGTTGAATTTTTAAGTGTACTGGTCATATTATTCTTATTCCTTGATATCCTCTAGACCAAATAAAATTGAGCAATTTTAAAAAACTTGTAAACAAAATGTTGAATGACTCAGTCATTTCTATACTTTTACAAAAGTACTGAAGATAGCCAAATTCAGATATTAATACTTTCAGATATGAAACTAGAAAGCAATAAATCAGTGTGTTCATACTCAGCTTATGTACAGCTCAAGAAAATGTATTTGTCTCCCTTGAGAAAGTAAATCTATTTTCCACACCTGTGTAAAAGCTGTACTACATACCATTTCTGGGATAGGTACCTCCAGCTGTGTACCAGAAGGTGCTTGAATAGCCAGAAGTGTATCACCTGGTCAATAAATAAATAAATATAAAGAAGTTATAGAAAATATCCTTGGTCATAGTAACAAGAAAGTGTGAGAAGTTTGGGTTTAAATCCCAGGCTAGATAAGCTTGGATTATATAAAATGGATGATATATAATTTATAGCATAAGTTTGTTTTGAGGATTAGATGAGGTAATACATGTATTAGTAATTCTTATAAAAAAGTAAATACTCAGTGTTATCTCTAATATTTCATTAACAAATTCATCTCAAGTCAATTTTGCTTTCACTGTTAAGTCTGAGATTCTTAAAACCTTTTTAGCCTGAAATAAATAGCACTGTTTACTTGAAATATTTAAACTATTTAAATAACAGAACACCAGAGATTAGGTATGATAGACAAAAATGTTGACCTTACATGAATTTATTTTTGAAGTCAAAGTCTATAACAGGTCTCTATGGAACTACAGATGAATACAATTTCCCAAATTTTCTAAGAAAGTGCAAGAACCAGGAAAGTAGAATGATAAACCCGCATGTATTTCCAACACAGTCTTACATGGAAAGTCAGATTCCACTTGATAAGGTAACTTGGCGTGTGTGTGTTACATACCACTGTCCTTTTAATAAACATGCACAATTAAATATGCATGAAAATTTTCATTTTACTTGTGTTATAATTATGGGAATCTATCCCCCCATTTTAGCTGTAAATGCATCTCACTGTCATTTCAAGGGGTAAATATGGGGGCAGAGGATGGACTAGGATTAGGAATAACTTTGCTGGTTCTAATATGGAGTCATCTTTCCTCATGCTCTTTGGCTTACATTCATGAGCAGCATACCTGCTGTATACAGTTTCATAAACAATGCTCATGAGAATTATGTTCTAATTCACAGACTCGGACTTTGAAATTATTGCATAATCCTGTATCGATTCCTCCCTGGCCCTGGCCCCCTTCCCCTCCCACAGTTGGTGTAAACCTAGCAATGGAGTCAATGAACTGAAAGCTATGAAAAGCAATTATTGCCATGAAAACAGAAACAAAAGCAGCCTATCAACACAAAACAGAGTAGGAAAAAACAAGCGCAACTCCTTCTGAATATAATGATTTAGGGCTGAGTGCATGAATAATTCTTAATCACTCTACATTTACAGGTTGATAAGAGGCAGAACATAAGGAAAAGTTCACAGTACTTACCATTAAAGCAATTGCAGATGT
>PVLC010028795.1:0-20731 GCA_004027655.1 Graphiurus murinus
AGAGTCTCACTACATTGCTGAGGCTGTCCTTGAACCTGTGATCCTCCTGTCTCAGCCTCCCAAGTACTGTGATTACAGGTGTTCTCCATCATGCTTGGCTCTAAGCTGCTTTTGTATAATCACAACAGAGCAGAGCTTCTATAGCAGAGACTGTATGTCTCCCAGAACCTAAAAATTTCCTGCCTGGCCTTTGCTGAGCCTGCTTACTGAGGGATGGATAGTAATTGTAAGGTATAGACACTTTGACTTGGGGCTAGGAAATCTGGGTTTGAAGCCCATCTCTAGCTTTGCAGGGGGCTGGGGGAGAGAGTTACATTTATCTCTGAGTACAGGCATCTTCATTTGCAAAATGGAACAAACAAGATCTATTCCATTCTATGGATGTTGTTTTGAAAGTTAAATGAGATGAAATACATGGAAAAAACTTGGCACAATGCTTAGGATAGAGTAGATGGTCAAGAAATAACAGAATGAGTCAAAGAATTGATTCACATCTAGTCTTTATCAAAATATCTGCACATCTGTCAAGATTCAGCTTTGGTTCCCTCTCTTCAAGAAGATTCCAGAGCTTTCCCCACATGACCCCCCCGCCCGCCTCCTCCAATGCCTGCCATGTTTTTCCAACTTTGTCTTTTCTGTGCACACGATGCCCTGGTGTCAGTTTCCACCGGTGTCTACTTCATCTCCCTCCCAATTGTCAGGTCGGGTGCCATATTCCTCTGTTGTCCAGGGAACTGATAGAGAAGATGCAATGTGCGCCACCCACAGATGAGGAATGCCAAGCATGGGTCTCAGACAGTGTGCTGGAGGCTTTCACACAGGGAACAGGTGCTCAGCGAAGCCTTCACAGAGCATATGTGAGCCTGTCGCTGAGCTTGCAAGTTCACTGTCTTGCTTGTGCTGATAGAAAGGAGGGGCACAGAGCTTGCTAAGCTGGGATAACAATATGGGAGCCAAGGTGAAGAGGCGTGTTTCAGCAATGGAGCAATTAGGTCTGGGTGGAAGATAGAAACTGGGGACAGATGAGAAGTGCCTGCAGACTTAGGTTGCTTCATGCTGCAGAGGACAGGAAGCCAAGCTCAAACTAGATGAAACCTAAGAGTGTATTATTGCACCTAACTAGCTAGAAGCCCTGAACTAGAACTCTGGGCACAGTCGGATTTAGGTCCTCTCCAATCCTCTTCATCTCCACCTCCTCTGTGCATGGAGTTTGCTTTCAGACTCATTTCCCACATGAAGTCAAATTGGCTTCCAGCACCCTCTGCACCAATAAGCTTGTTCACAACCAAGCCGATAAGAAGCAGGTAAAATATCTTTGCATTACTGGTGGGATGCAAACTCCCCTTTACTCTGATTGGGTCAACTGAGGTCACGTGACCAGCTCTGGGCCAATAGTGACCTGGCTTCCTGAACCAGTCTCCAGTAAGAGCCAGTAGTAGGGTTACTATGACTGGCTTAGACTAATCAGGACCCACCTCAGAGTCCCGCTTCCTCCAATCACATAGGCTGCTTGGAGAAGAGATGGATTCCTGCATAAAAGGAAGGTGTGGCTAGAAAGGAAGAAGGAGGACCAGATGCTGAGCAGGCAGCCAACACTATCCTCAACAGATAATAAATCACCAAGGAAGGCAGGCGTATTGGAGTCAGGTTGCAGATAACAGTGAATGCTAAGCTCAAAATTTCAGATAGTATCTTGAAGAAAAAAGTGAGTCCCTATGATTGCTCCCTGCCACAATCAACACATGCATGGGTTTGTGGCAGCCTGAATAAACCTGGCAAAGGCTGAGCCAAAAAAGACAAAGAGACAGAAATAAGTTGCTATAACCCAGATTTCACTTTGACTCTGTGCAGTGTAGACAAAAAAACCTGTCGAAAGGGCTTCACTCAGCATCCTTGTTGTGGGAAAAGTAGCATCAGTCTTTTAATTACTGCTGCCCAAGAAAATAAGTCTTCTTGGCTTCCTCCCTACTGGGGCTTACCAAGAATAGCACACTCTCTCTCTCTATTTTTTTTTTTAGAAATGACAGAAATATTCCTGGTGCTTGGGTTAAGTAATTAAGATCTGCTGTGGGAACACCAAGGAACCCCATAAAATGGCTGTGTAGCTTGGTAAATGAATTACTTAGTGTTTAATTACTAAAAATTACTATCAATTACTAAATGTTACTGCAAATTACTTGCAGAATAGACACATTTGTTTGTGGCTATTAATGATTTCAATTACTCCTCATAGGTAATTGGATTCTGCACGCAGACGGGCACCAACTGTCGAGTAAGAGCTCAGCGATATTTGCTGCTCCTCTCCTCTCGGCTTCTTTTAGCTCAAAGCTGGAATCTCAAAATAAACACTGGAGCCACCTTTCCTCTGGGTTTCTCTGCTGCTTACGTTGCTTCCTTTGGGACTTTGACGACTGCAAAGGATCTTGGGGACTCTTCTGATGTGCAGAGGAGGAAGCAGGACCCGAGAAGTAAGTGTATCCACTTACTCAAAATCACACAACTAATATTACAATATGGGTGGGCATCAAAAACATGCTGCTAAATGAAAGAAGTTGGTCATGAAAGACCACAAATTGCATGATCTGCTTTATATGAAATGCCCAGAATTGGAAATCCATAAAAATAGAAAATAAATTAGTGGCTGCCTAAGGCTGGGAAAGGCGATGAGGAGCGACTGCTAATGGGTACCAGGTTTATTTGGGGGGAGGGGGTAACAAAAGTGTTCCAAAATTAATTTGTAGTGATAGTTGTACAATTCTGGAAATATACTTTATATTTTTATTATTTTATTTTTTTAATTGATGCATTGTAATCATACATCTTTGTTAGGTACAAGCTGATAAAGGCATACATGCACACATTTCTCATTTAACCCTGCCCCAATTGAGTAAACTTTACAGTATATAAATTCTATCTCAATAAAGCTATTATTTTTAATCACACAAGGATGGATCAAGGAGCTAATGCTCCTGACTCCCACTTTCTTCTTCTTTCCCCTAGACCACCCTGCTTCAACACCCGACAGCCTTGCTGGAATGTGTAACTCAGTGAAGAAGACAGCTACTAAGACCCATAGTCTTATTTATGAAGGGTTCACTTCCAGCTATTTGTGTATTATTAAGAGGGCATAAACTGTGTTCATTAAAGTGGCATAAAATGCAACCATAAAATGCACTTAATAACAGAAAACCAAGTAAAATAATGTCTTAGCTTGGATTCCTTCAGCAACTCAGAACCTATGACAAGGGCTTGCCAGCCTATAGTTCATTTGGGGTCATGATCCCAAGGAATGGGATGGAGGGAGTAGGAAGAGCAAAAAGGAAAAGGAGAAAAAGTCAATCCCAAGGTGAGTTACTGAGGTGACTCAACAATTGCGAGTAACTGGGACACCATCCCTCTTGGGACCACTGAGGAGTCGTGGACTTTGTGCTTCAGAACTGTCCAAGATACAGAGAGGGGGATATTTATGCTGTGTATACACTGGGTCCTGACCCTTGGCTGTAGATTTCCCCAGAATCATTTATCTCTCTTGCTCTTACAGATGAGTCTTTGAGCCAGCCCCGCCAAGCAGGATCCCACAGACCTCCTCCAACATGGAGACAGAGAATCCAAGGGGCTTATCCAAGAAAGATAAGCCCCTGGGCTCAGGCAGGCTCTAATTAGGCACAAGCAACCTATTGTCAGAGCAATTACCAGAACCAAATGGCAAATCAAGAGGATGTGAGATGGGGCATCAAAGATGTCCCATATAAGACATACTATAATAGAAATACATGCTCCCTCAATAGCTCTGTGGCTCCAAGTTTAAGAAAAAGCAACCTGGAAATGTGGGACAACACTCTGGACTAGTATAGAATTTACGTATGTCTAGAAAATCCCAGAGTTTGAATAGAATTCCAGCCTTCCAGCACATTTGGAGAATGCTACCTTGGCCAAAGTTCCTGCCTACACTTCTTCAAAAATGGATACGTCTATACTCCTTCCCCTGCCCGGCTGCCTTCGATATGCTTTGCTATTGTCTAACCACTCTCATTCCCTGAAATTTTTTCTTTAGATGAGTCAACCTCATTCCAGATCAATATTTAACTCACCTCTGAGTTTCCTCCTACCTGAGCCCGAGTCCATTTACACCGCTGCTTCTTCCTAGAATAACCTCCACTGCTTCCCTGTCTCCCTCCCTAGACAGCGCTGAATAATTAGAGCTAGCATTTTTGAAGACATGCTATGTTTTGTGCCCTGTTGTAAGGGCTTTACAGGTCTTATCTCATTTAATCCTCCTCATAAACCATTTAGGGAGATACTCTGATTCATCTCATATTATACTCTGGTACCTAGCGGGGAAGTAACTTTCCCAAGATCGCACAGCTAGTTAAAAATTAAGCCAGGCAATGAACCCTGAGATCCTGACTTCAGACCCTGTGCTCCTGTCCACTGCACTGCCCCATAGATGCCCAGGGTGAGCAACTGAAGGCTTGAGCAAAGTTTAATGCAAGGATTGTTTTGCAAAGTTATGAGCAATTTTAGTGAATCCAATAAGAGATTATGACACGGCAGCATAATGCCCATGGCTTCCACCCCTTAGCCTGCAGGACAAGGGAGAAGATGGTCACAGGAGAAAGCCCTCGGGAAGCCATGGCCTTCAACAGAGAAGTCCATCTCTGTCCATCTGCAGGCCAGAAGGACAGAACCAAAGGAATAAATACCCTGACCTCACTCTTTGGTGTTCTATTGGTGCCTCCCATTGGCTGAACACAAGTGGAAGACAGAGAGAAAAAGAACACGTTGACACAGTCCCTAGAGGTCAACACATGTCCCTGGACAGAGAGCAAGGAGAAGGGGAGAAGGGTCTGGAGCACAAAAGGGGATGATGCAGCGTGAAGTCGAAGCTGAGATTCAAGCGCAGCTCTGATTCTAGTTCTCCAGTGTTTTTCCTTGGGGACCAGAATTGCTTTATACTTGGGTAAAGGGGACCTCTGCTCCAATCGTGTATCCAGCTAACAGAACCCAAACTGGAAATAGGAGCAGGTGCAGTCTCTGTCAAGAGCATCCCTACCTGGCATCTCCAAATGTTTTCATCTCCAGCAGGTGAGGTCAGTCTGCCAAAAATGTCCCAGGTGCTTCTGCTAACACAGACATGCCTTTAAGATTGTGCTCACTCTAATGATCCCAAATAGTTCTGGTGAACATCTCTTTAGAAAATGAGGCCGACCATGAAAACTATATTGGACATGTATGAACGTTTTCAAGGTCTTCTCTAAGGAGCACAGGAGAGAATTGCTAAGTCTCAACTACATAGAACTAATTTAAATAGTTCCAAGCCAAAAGAGTTTACAAGAAATTCTACTCTGAAACTTAATGAGACCCTGTTTCCAAATAAAGAGTTAAAAATAGAGCTAGGGTATAACTCAGAAGTAGAATGCCTCTGGGTTCCATCCCTAGTACCACACACACAAAAAAATTTACTAAAATGCATCTTAATAATTGTATACATTTTCTCCTGTTCTGAGTTAAATGAGTCAAGATGCAGAAGAAAAAAAAAAAAAAAGGGCAACCTGACCATCCTGGTTTTCTCTGAACCCCACAAACCTCGAACAGGGTAATCACAAGCAGTCACTACTCACATTTATTTATTTCACATTTACCCAGTTCATACCACATACCAGAGACCATGCTAAGGTAGGTATGTGTGTATACACGCACGCAATGTGGTTCTTTCCTCTTTTTACAATACTTTTGTTAGTGTATTGTAATTATACATCATAGTGAGATTCAAAGAGATACAAAAAGACATGCACTCATCACTTGGTATGCTAAGTATTTAATTACCTGCTGGAGCCCTCCCAGTAACCCTAGTAATAAAGTACCATTTGGAGACCCATTTAATGAACAAGGAAATGGAGGCATACGTTGATTAAGTTAGAACCATCTTCTACGTGCTGCTTACTGGACAAGGATACAGGGAAGTTTGGCCCGGGGTAGTGGGAATTGAGTTGAGAACCAGGAGAAAGGCAAGGGACGTGGCACTGTGGCAGTAATGGCCTAGGAGACGCTGGACCTGGCGCATCCACCAGGGTGTCAGGAGCTAGGTGCCTGGGAAAGATTTCAGCAGCAAGAGGACAGATAAGGGAAGGGGCTCCGCTGCCCTTTCTGTTTTCTCCCCCTGGCCTGCACCCCTTTATGTATGTCTCTGTCTCACACAGTTCCAACCAGCTCTGATGAGTGTCTCTCCTGCCTCTCCGAGCCCTGACCGGTCCCAGGCTTACCACCCCTCCTCCCCACAGGCTGATTCTGTCTGGCTGTAAATAGCCTGTTTGAAAAGTAATTGCATGTTTGGGGCTGGTGCTTGCCATTTGTAATTGCTCCTTCTTTCCCCAGCCACTTGCTGTCTTCCTGTTACTCGGGAAGGGAACCCAGGAGCCCTCCAGGAAAGTGACTAGAGGAGATAATGAGGCCCATTGGGCCACGCAATTCATCTGGACTTTGCTGGCCAGGGAGCCACTCTGTAAACTACCTGCCTCAAGCAATGGGACAGGAAAAACAGAATGGATTCACTCCTTTCCAGAAGATTCTCTGAACAGCAATGGACTGGCTACAAGGTGTCTAGCCAGGTCAAGGGCCCACAGATTCCTCTGCTCAGCACTTGGGGCAGCAGAAGCCAACTCTTTATTGATGTCTCTCTACTCCTCCATTTCCAGCCCCCTATTTCTCTTAAGTCCTTTGGATCTCAAGTTATCAGGATTCATTTGCCAAACATCTACTGTGAGCCCTAAGTGCTCATTTTCTGATAGTTCCCCTCAAAGTCAGGCAGAGTAGAGAGGCCCACAGGGCTATTTGCCCCAGAGCCTACACTTGCATTGCTGTCTGCACGTCTTCTCACCTCTCTTGGCCTGTTCCTGCACAGAGAGAGAGCCTGGGGAGATGGGAAATGAGCCCAGCCAACCAGAAATGATGTTTAGACCATCCACAGGATGGTCTGATAAGGTAAGACACTGCCACACTGGAAGCTGGACTCCACATCGGCTAGCACCGCTGGCCTTAGACAGGGGTTCTTACTGTTTCCACAGCTTTACACAGGGCCAGGATGGGTTCGTAACACTACCAGAGCCCCTGTCCATGCTGCTTTACCTCGTTAGCTCCTGATGGAATCCAAGACAGGTGAGTTTGACCACACCTACCTAAGATATGGTGCCCTAATAGTAAAGGAAACCAGGAAATGCAGATATATATGGCATTTTCAGAATCTGCCGCAGAAAAAGGATTCTAATTCCCAGAGATTCAGTGTGATGTGGACTTCCTTGAATACAGGAAGAGAAATCAGATGCTAGACACCCAAAATAAGTGGCAAATGTCCAGCACGTACCATCTTTTAAACTGGGAACAGCACAGTGTGTGTGTTAGCTCTTCCTCTAAGCTTCGGTTTCCTCTTCTGTAAAATGGGGATGTGTAGCTGGGTCAAGATCACACCGGGAATGATAGAGGATGCAAACTCAGTCTTCTTTAAGAAAAAACAAAATTTGTTTTATACATGTAAGGCATACAGCACGATGTTAGAAGATGCAAATATGGTAAAATGGAATAAATTAGCATATCCATCATCTCACATAGTTACCCATTCCCCCACCCCACTGGCAACAGCAGCTAGTGTCTACCCATCTAGTACAAATCCTGAATACAATGCACTATCATCAACCATCATTATCCTGTTATGCCTCAGCTCTTTCAATTTGTCCCTGTTACAAATTGGCTATTTTGCGTCCTCTACCCTACATCTCCTCATCACCCCAACCCTAGAACCAGGGTTCATTCTCTACCTCTACTTGATCACTTTTCTTTTGTTTTGTTTTGGTTTGGTTTGGTTTTACATATAAATGAGCCCATACATGACAGTGCTTTCCTTCTGGGTCTGGCTTGTTTTACTCAGCATAAGGTCCTAGGTGTCAAGCTGACCTCCCGTTACTGGCCCTGCCTTCATCTGATGACTTGGTGCTGATTTTCCTTGGAGCTCCCTTCCCCTTCATTCCTTTGCAAGCATCTGCCTGGCCCCAAGCATGCCCTCCCTGTCTAATATTCTCCCTTTGTTCCAGAATGAGTGAAATAAGAACCACAAACACCAATCGCAGGGTACCCTCACCTTCCCAGGGATCACAGGAGCACTCCTCTGAGTCTCCGGAGCACTGAGACCATACACAAGTCCTTGGGTTTCTTTATGGGGTGCCCTGACTTCCCCCCTCCCCCTAATACTTTCAGGAGCTGTTTCCATGCCACTAATTTTGGTCTCTGCAGTATGTAAGTTCTGTGGCCAAGGTTCACATAACTGGGAGTGTATTTATGGCAGTCCATACTCTTTCCTAGGAAAATATTGATTTTTTAACAACAGAATGACTGTCGAGCCATTAAATCAGGCGAGTCTATCATAAACTCCAGAATTAACTAAAGGGTACTTTCACCTTTTCTTGTAGTCTCTCATGAGCAGCAGGGAGAGGATGCATCAGATATGCAGGATATGCCCAGAGCATGTAACTTGCTTTGAACAAACCCCAACGCCCCATCCCCACTGCCAGATAAGTAATTAACCAATCTGCCCTTATTTTAAAGGTTGGTGGACACCAGGAAGGAAAGCTTAGTTGTATGCAAAGAGTCTGAGAGCTCATAATGGGAGTTGATGTCATTACGCAGGATCGGGGGGGGGGGTGGATTAGGCTGGCATGGGGCGAGGGGGACTGCCCTCAGATCCCTGCCCAGACCCAAGGATATAGAAGCTCATTATCCGCCTGTTAAAGTCTTAGTTAGAAAAGTAGTTGGCGAGGTGAGGATTTCTTTTTATTTTTTTCTTTTTTTAGGAAGATCTCTATCTTTCTTCTTTATTGATTGCTTGCTTTTCATTTTATATCCTTTCTCCCTTGCCTGAAATGAGAAAAATGAGCCCTTGCCACGGGCTTTAAACTTTACACCCAGACAATATCTCCCCTTATCTAATGCCAAGGCAAGAAGCTTCAGCCCAAAGGACCCTGGGTAATGCTACGACAGATTATGTCATAAAATGAAGAGATAAGCAAAAGAACCAATCTAAGAGACGCTGCAAAAATTTACCTTTCCACCGCCCTGCTCTCCCCTTTAGAAGAAGCTTTAAATCAATCTGCCTTCGCCATAAATTCTCTTTCTAAAATTTGATAACAAGTGCAATATTTTCCTTGGAGATTGGGTTCTAACAAGATGGAGGTGGGGGGCGGGGAGCAAGCAGGGTTTAGCAAAGTAATAAAATGCCATGATTGATCCTGGCCGGTGGGGTTGCTTGGAATTACCGCTATTTTTGGCTGGTAAGCATAATCCAGCCTAGTCATAAATTTTGTTCCTTCCAGTAGACAGTCGAGTCTGTATCGATCTCGATTTGTTGTTCCGTTCTCATGTAATTGCTCCCTGTGATTAAGACTCCAGAATGAGAAGGAATTCTGGCCAGGCCAGAAGCATAAAGGGAATAACCACAGGCCCAGTTTACCACCCCCACAATGGATCCTAGGACTGAGAGAGGGGAGTCAGTGCCTCTGGGGACCCACAGCTCCTGTGACTCTGCCAATCCAGCCTCCTCTCATGGCTGCGCTCGTCCCTGCTCTCACTGGGCACACTCCCATGTTGGACACGGGCAGTGGGATTCCTTAAACACACTCGTGTTGTGGCCTCCTAGACGCTATGGGACACACAGAGGGTAAGACTAGTCTTCCTCATTTCAGATGGGAAAACTGTGACACAAAGTGGCCATGATCAACTGTGACATTAAGCGCGAAGCAGAGATATCCTCCACCCAAATTACCCAGAAATGAAGCCCACCCAAGCTGGAGCTTGGCAGAAGACCCCCAAGCAGAGGGAGGTCTCTCAAGTGCCAGAGTTTGGAGTTTGGGTAGCAGGGTCACCGAGCTTAAGAGGAAAGGTTTAGAGCCACCTTCTCGGCCAGAATGCAAGAATACTCATTTATCTCCAGACCCAGCTGTGTGACTGAGTAAGTAGCCTCACTTCTTTGAGCTTTGGTCTCCTATTTGCAAACAGGGGATAATAATATTACTGGCTCCATATGGTTTCTATGAAGATTTCAATGAGATAATGCTGGAAAGTATTTGGCATAAAAATATTCCTCTCGTTATTATTAGCCTTGCAGAAGCCTGCAGTACAGAGATATTCTGAACTTTCTAAGTGAGGAAGGCTTTTACAGTGCAAGCAAATATGTATTTTGATACCCTGTAGTGTCTTACCCAAACCCTGGGAAACTCACTTAAAATAAGGCTATATGCCTTTAAATAGGAACTCAAATAGATTCCCCAGCACTGCACTGCCAAACGTCAGTTCAACTTTATTTAGTTCCAGTCTTCTCCGAGAAGGGGATGGGAATTCCTCACTCCATGAACTCGCTGATATTGTAGCTAAATCATCTGGATGTGATCCGCCTGTCTAGTGGTGGGGCCATTTGACTACAGACTTTAAAGAAAATATTTCTCAAACCCAGAGTGATTTTCCCCATCTTCCTTCCCCTTCTAGAATTCGGAGATTGACGGAGGCGATGGTGAAGACTGGAGCTGTCAAGCCTGCTGTGACTCGTCAGGACAATCTCTTCCTCGCTGATTCTCTTCCCACATTCCCCGGTCTGAGATAAGGAAACGGCAGAGGGGATGCAGCCCATCCCACTGCAGTTGTCAAGGAGAGATGCTTGGCTCTGTACCCCAGCTTCCTCTTGCTACCCCCACCCGCAGCCCCAAGTTCCCCACCCCACTCCTAGGGAAAGATCTGCCTCTAGCTACAGGCTAGAGGGGTCGAGATGGAATCTGATTTGGAGGTTCCAAAATGGCTCATATACTTACTTATCAGCTATGACACTAAGGCAAATTTCTTAACCTCTCTGTGCCTCAGCTTCCTCTTATATCAAATGGGAAGAGGAATATCTTTGGTTCCTATTCCATAGAGCTGATATGAGCCCTCAATATGCATTTTGTTTTATTTATTATTTATCTGTTTTGATGCTGGGGTTTGAACCCAGAGGCCTTCTACTTTGGAGCGAAATTCCCAGCCCCCTATTTCATTTTTTTATTTTTGAAACAAAGTCATGCCAAACTGCTGAGGTTGACCTTGAACCCGCAACCCTTCAGTCTCAGCCTTCCAACTACTGGGATTATAGGTGTGCACCATTGTGCCTGCGTAAATATGTATTGGAAATGCCTGAGACATGGTGACCCTCAATAAAACCTAGCTGATATGATTTCCATTATTACTATTAACCTTATCTCTTAGTAGAAGCAAATGTATCATTTGCTCTTTAAGCGTTGATGTTTCGTGTGCCAAGTACTGCGCTATCAAGAATACACAGACAAATCGAATGCATTCTGTTTCTTATTGGCGACAGTGAAAGAGGAAGATTATTGAGTTATAATGAAATCTGCTAAATGTTCCACGAACACCATGAGCAGAATGACCCAGCATCTAGTGGAGGCGGCGGCCACTTCTCAGCATCTTGAGAGAGCTGGGCAAAGGGGAGCACTGGAACCAGGCTGTGTTGGTCTGTGTGGGATGCTTAAACAAAATACCGTACACTGTGTGCTTAAACCACAGAAACTTATTTTCTCACAGTTCTGGAGCCTAGCAATTTGAGGTCAAGATGTCAGTCAGGTAGGGTTCTGATACGGGTCAGTGACAGCTTACAGATGGCAGCCTTCTCAATGTGTCTTCGCATGGCAGAGAGAGGAGGAGGCAGCAAGCTCTCCCATGTCTCTTCTCCTAAGGGCACTAATCCCATGGGATCGGGGACCACCAAAGGGCGCATTTCCTCATGTCATCAAAGTAGGGATTAGGGCTCAATATGGGAGGAACACAAACATTCGGTCTATGATATGGGCCTTGAAAGATGAATAGTATCTTACCAGGCGGAAAGGACATTCCAAGACAGAGCTCTCCAGAGTGAGCACCAGGCCTCATGCAGGAAACGCAGGGCTTGTTTGGGACTGGGAGGACTCCCTGTGTGGGTGGAGCTTGGAGAGCAAGGGGCAGACTGGAGAAGCAAGATGGAGCCAGGCAGCAAAGAGCCTTAAGGAGTAAGTAGGAGACAATGGCATTTGGCCAGTGTATTAGACCAGGCAAAACGGCAATGAAATCTATGATTGATAAAGATCATCTTGTAAGCAGAGGGGTGTAAGATGAAAGCCGTTCAGGCAACTTTGCGGAGGAGAGTGTGTGTCAGGCAGGACTGAGCATGGGATGGAGAAGGAGCAGATGCCCGAAGCAGAGACGATCATATCCTGATTTCAAGCCAGTGCCACTGAAGGTAGTGCCGTCAGCCAAACGGACAAGGAGGAAGCGCTGTGCTGGGGAGGAAGACACTGATATTTGGGGATATGTGTAGCTTGAGGTAGAGCCATAGGAAGAGAGATGCGCACTCCAGACTGGGGAGCCACTGGGGTGCGGGAGATAGAGCCAGGCCTGGGAATGCAGCAGAGCACAGAGGAAGACGGGCAGAGTGCGTGACTCTACAGGAAAGGGGCTGAGAAGGGAACAAGAGAAGATGCAGTGATGCAAAGAAATCCCAAGCAATGACCAGAGAGATGCCAGGGAAAAAAAAGCAAGGAAAAATGGCTTCAGGGAGCTGGGCGGAGGAATGGTCCAGGGTATAACATACACGGGAGCTGCAGGATGATCAAGGCAAATAGCAGGTGACCTGGCGAGGAGCTCTTGGCGTTGGCAAAGAGCGGGTGGCTGGGGTGTGGGCAGGGGCAGCGGTGGGAGAGGAAGTCAGATCCCAAAAGACTAGAGGGGAAAAGGGATTAGTAGAGACCGGGAAAGGAGAAAACAGGCTCTTTCAAGAACGTGGGTGAAAGGATGTGGATGCCCATTGTTTGCCTCTCCCGGGGACACAAATTTGTCATGAACTGTTTTTTTCCATCAGGCCTTTTTGTCAGGTGAATAATTTCTGAAAAGAACAGAATTTAGAAGAAATATTCCAATTGCGCTCCACCTTCTCTCAAAAGAATTGCAAGCTGTGTGGCATTTTTCTCACTACCGAGCCTGACAGGGAGAGGATGGGAAGGAGAGGCTGCAGAGAGTGCTGGGGCTTCAGGAAATGAAGTCACTGGGTGCAAAACAGCAGCCCCCTCCTCCTGGGTGATTTCTGGACCTCCCCTCACACACACACACACACACACACACACACACACACACACACACACACACTCCTGCCACACACACTTGAGGGCCATGGAGCAGACCTGTTCTCAAGTGTGGCTGGCCATCAAAGTTGTTTGAAGAATTGGTAAAGCACGCAGATCTTTGTCTCTCTCCCCAAATCCTCATCCAGTACATATACGGTAGGGCCTGGAATTTGATATTTTTCAAAATTCAAATTGATGACTTGATGGCCAGGCAGGCTGGGAAACTGCACAGACATAATCCTTCCTTTTTTATTTATTTTTTTATTTTTGGTGCTGGGGGTTGAACCCAGGCATTCTACCTCTAAGCTACACCCCCAGCCCTTTTTATCTTTTATTTTGAAACTAGGTCTCGCTAAGTTGCTGAGGGTTGGAAATCCCTCCCTTTAAAGGTAACCTGGGAGCCAGGTGTGGTGGCACATGCTTGTTTGTAATCCCAGTACTTGGGAGGCTGAGACAGGAGGATTGCAGCTTTGAGGCCAGCCTCAGATACTTAGTGAGGACCTCTGCAACTTAGTGAGACCTTGTTTCAAAATAAAGAATAAAAAATAGGGCTGAGAGTGGAGCTCGGAGGTAGAATGCCCCTGGGTTCAATCCCCAGTGCCTCAAATAATAATAATAATAATAATAATAATAATAATAATAATAATAATAAAGGAAACCGGGGTAAGGGAGGGCCTTACATGATCTGTGTCACAGAGTGTCCCCCGCCAACCTATGGAGAAGGTGTAGGACAGGCTGAGCAGAGGATTTACTCTTAAAATAGACTCTGCCCCATTAAAGGGAGAAGAATGGCCATGTCCCTTGAACACTGTTCCTCACAGAGACCTCAAAAGATTGTCGGGAGGCCCTTTGTAGAGCCTGGGTCTTCCCCAGATAGCAAACCCATTGCTCAGTATGATGAGCAGGGTGATTCCAAGAACTCCGTTGGAGGAAGGGCCCAAGGGTGGTATTTTATCTTGCCTTTTGGCCTCCTGCCTTTCTTCCTGTTTCTTCAATCCTCTATCATCCTCTCTTGGCTGCCTCTTTGTGCCGTGCCTTGGATCCCTGGGTTTTAGCTCAGAGCAGAAAGAGGAGCTCCAGCCTGCTCCCTCACTGGGTCCAACAAACTCTGTCCTTAGTGGAGGAGACTAGCTCTGCACGTGCCTGACTTTCTAGAGAAAGACTCTGTTCTCCACAATGAAGGGCATGTTGGGTTTTCCAGTCCTGCTCAGACTCCCCATCAGCAAGGGCTGTGCCTAATTCTTTTCACCAATTACTAAAGGCACCTCACTGAAACAAGCATTATTTCATCCTGATGACCCATGCCCCTCACACTAGAAGGCACACTCTCCCCCTGTATCCACGAGTTCGGCTTCCATGGAGTCAATCAACTATGGATCAAACATATTTGAAAAGAAAATGGAACGGCCTTGAAAATATACAGACTTTTTTCCCATTCTTATTCCCTAGACAGTACACTCTAACAATTATTTACATAGCACATACATTGCATTAGGTAGTATACATTGCAGATGATTTACTGTAGGCAGGAGGACATTCATAGGTTATATGCAAATATTATGCCTTTTATGTGTGTGTAGTACCAGAGATTGAACCCAGGGGCATTCTACCTCTGAGCTACACCCCCAGCCCTATTTTTTATTCTTTATTTTGAAACAGGGTCTCACTAAGTTGTGGAGGGCCTTACTAAGTTGCTGAGCCTGGCCACGAAGCTGGGATCCTCCTGTCTCAGCCGCACAAGCACTGGGATTACAAGTGTGCACCACCATGCCCAGCTACTATGCCATTTAAGGGAGTTGGGCATTTGTGAATTTTGGTATCCCTGGGGAGTCCTAGAACCAGTCCTCTGTGGCTACCAAGGGATGACTGTATATGGTTCCAATTAATGGGGCTCTGCCCTGCTCCTTGTGAAATAATAACCCTAATCTTATTGTGCTATTGAACAGTTGACTTCTTCTCATAACTGTGAAGGGCCACCTTAGCATCCAGTGGAGACAAGTCCCATTAGAATCCTTTGGCACTGAAATCTCTACTCCAGTAGAAAAGGAAAAGGCTTGTGTCAGTTCACTGCATCACACACAAATCAGAAGTTTAGTCATGCAAGCTACCCCAGGTCACACAGTCATGCAAGTTACCCCAGGTCATGCAAGTTACCCCATTCAAGTTACCCCAGGTCACATGGTTCACCCAGATGGCGTGACTCCTGGTTCCCACACCTCCCTGAGCCTTGACAGATGGTGTGTTTCCCTGTTGTTGTCATCGGCCAGCCAGAAGACAGAGGAAACCCAGGAGGGTGTCCTGGTGGAAGTCTTTAGTCTGACCCCCATAGAAGCAAAGTGCCTGCTTCCCTCAGGGCACCTCAGCCCAGTCAGTGTCAGAGATCACTAAGAAGTGGAGGCGGCAACAGCCCCCGGCCCAGCTTGAAAGGCAGCGCCATCACCTCCCTTGTTAGCAGCACATCCTCAGCGAGGGGGCGGGGTGCTCTAGAAAGACATGGCGCAATGTCAACCTGGGCATCAAGAAGGAGCAAAAGCAGGCAAGCCCTAGGTGCTGATCAAAATCAACCTGCCACAGGCATTTTTCCTAGAGGAATAGACATTTTGTTCACACAAAAACCTCTTTGTGAATGTTTATAGCAAGCTTATTTGCAAAAGCCAAAAATTGGAAACAACTCAAATGTGTTTCAACAGGTGAGTGGTTAAACAAACTACGGCACATCCATGCCACAAAGTAGGATGAAGCAAAAAAGTAGGAATGAAGTATTGATAAACTGTCAGCAACTTGGGTGGATCTCAAAGGAACTACAAGTGAAAAGAAAACCAGTCCCCAAAGGTTACAAACTATATGAGTCCATTTATATAGCATTTTTGACATAAAAACATTATAGACATGGAAAATAGATTAGAGATTGCCAGAGGTTGGGTCCAGGCAGAGGCAGGTTGCTGTGGCTATAAAAAGACATCTTGCAAAAGACCCTTGATACCATGGAACCTTTCTGTGCCTTGGGGCTGGTCATGCATACCTACCCATGTGAGCACTAAACACACATACACACACACACACACACACACACACACACACGAGTACAAGTAAAATAGTAAAATTTGAATAAGGTTGATGGATTATACCAATAATAATTTCCTGGTTATGAAATTGTACTATAATGATTCAAAATGGTACCTTTGGGAGAAATGGGGAAAAGGCCAAACAGAATCTCTCTGTATTACAGATAGTCTGACTTTCACATCTATGTGTCCTAGATTTGTGGAGTAAACTAAACATGAATCAAATATAAAGGAAAAGATTTCCAGGAAATTCTAAAACACAAAACTTAAATTTGTGACATCCCAAATACTACACTGAATTCACAGGAACGAAGTGATGTGTAAACCTTATATTAGTTATTATGAGTAATCTAGAAGTAAAGTATACAGGAGGATGTATGTATGTATGTGTTATATGCAGCCAGTTTGGGGCACATGCCTGTAATCTCAGGACTTGGGAGGCTGAGCTAGAAGGGTTGCAGGTTCAAGATCAGCCCCAGCAATGTATGTATGTTATATGCGAATACACACCATTTTATATAAGAGACTCGAGCATCCTTGGTCTTAGAGGGTAATGGAAGCAACTCCCCTTGGCTACCAAGGGACAAGTGTATTTATTACAACTGCATGCACACACATAATGACCTCAAAATAAAAAGTTCAAAAGACTCTACAGCCCTTTGACTTTGGACTGGGGTTAATGGTTTTCTTCCAAAGAATAGAGTATGGAAAGAAAAAGCAGTAACTTTACAGTGAAGAAAAATAGCGAACACCACCTCCAGCAGATAATACAGGTCGGCATTACCAATGAAAGCCATGATTGTGAACCCCAAAGTGATGAGACGGGTGCTTCACCTCTTTGTTCTCCAAAGCTTATTAACCATGGCAAAACAAGATTACTGATTAGTACCAATGCTCTTTCATGAGGGGCATTTCTGCCTCTCAGCTATACCCCTAGCCCTATTTTATTTTTTATTTTGAAACAGTGTCTCATTAGGTTGTTGAACATCTCGCTATTTGCTGAGGCTGTTCTCAAACCTGAGATCCTCTTATCTCAGCCTCCCAAGTACTGGGATTACAAGGGTGTGCCACCACACCCAGCCATCTTAACACTCTGGAAACAAGGAAAGCATAAGAAACTGCATGGATCCAGAGAGACTAAGGAGACGTGACAACCTAATGCAACTCGAGGTCCTGAATCAGATCCTGAAATAGAAAAGGGAAAAACTGATAAGAACAGTAAGTAGTCTAATAGTTTTGTCATATCACAGTTCAACAGTAGTTTAAGACAATCGTACCAACGTTAATGTCTGAGTTTTGACAATTGTAGCAGAGCTATGTAAGGTACTATTAGGGGAAGTTGGGTGAAGAATATGTAGGAATTCTCTGTAGTAACTTTGCAACTTGACTGCAAGTCTAAAATTATTCCAAAATAAACCTTATCTTGCTCTCCCTGACTGCCCATTCCTCTCTCTCCCTTTTGATGGAGGAGGCCAGCTGGAAGGCAGGCCCTGCTAGGCCAGGCACGGGATCGTGCATGACAAGGGAAAATCTTCTTTGACCCTAAACCTGGCTCTTTTCCTGTCAAAGGTCAGCAAGACCCTTGCCTCCATCAACAGTCTCCAAAGGTCCTTAGAGTATTCTCTGTTCTCCACAGGCTTCTGTCTTGCTAAAAAGTAGAGGTTCTTAATGGAGCTTTCTTTCTTCCTGGGAGCCCAGGCCCAACTCAAAATCGCCTTTGTCCAGGAAGGCTGACCTGACCATTGATTACGCTGCCTGCATGGATTCCTCCTCTGCCTGCGGGGATGAAAGACAGAAGCTAATGCTTGACTTTTTATCTCTTTCTTGGAGCCCATGGGGTCAATTAACCTGAGACTTTCCTATATTTTTAATCTTCCAGGTTCAAACTTCACTAAGCATATGATGAAGTTTGACCTAGCCTGCTGCGTGAGGAAAGAAACAGACCCTTCATCCCTATCGTCCCATCACAGCCTCCTAACCACCACAGTCAGCCTCATATCAGGTTATATTGACCCTTGACCCTTATCTAACTATATAGTTAAATTTTTATCTGCATCTGGATATAAGATACAAAATTGAATTATTTTACATCCATCATAATTTTCATTTACTTCTCAAAATAACCGTACGAGGTTAGAATTACCCCCTCTGGAGTATAGAAAAGTGAGGCTCTGAGAGCTTCAGTGACTTGTGGAAGACTGCACAGCTAGCACCAGGGCTGACTTGACAGAGCTTCTGAGGACAAGTGCAGTGTTTGACTTCCTGGTGTTTCAGCCTCTACATATCTTCATAGGCTGAGCCTATGCAATCTCAGATTGTATTCTATTTTTTTTAGGAAAATAGAAGAAGCTTATTTAGGGAAGTGGAGGTACAGTTTAAGAGAAGGTCATGACAGGGTTACGTTTCAGAGAAAGTCTTTTTCTAGAAGTGGAAAATGGCCTGCAATCTGGTGGTTTAATCATTCTCATTAGCATATCCCACTTCTCCAAGTAAAGAGCACGACCCTTCAACCTCGCCTCAACCTTACTCTCTTTGTTATCTTTCATCATAGGAAGCACAGTCAGACCTCAGAACTCGCTGGTTCAATTGAACTAAATTAACCTCTTGCGAGCTGCTGGTGGTCTCCTCTCTCCCAGGCCACTGCAGCATCGTGGTCATGGTCAGGAACTGTTTGCTGAGGATATTGATGTTGTCTTTAATATATTCTGACCCTGGAGGCAGCAGGGTCAGCGAGGCCTAAGGGTGGCCATTATTTAAAAAGTAGAAGCCAGGCATGGTGGTGCATGCCAGTGATTGCAGTGCTTGGGAGGCTGAGACAGGAGGATCACAGGTTTGAGGCCTCTGCAACTAAGAGAGGTATTGTCTAAAAATAATAATATTAAGATGTAAAAAAGGCTTGGGAGGTTGTTGTTGAGTGGCAGAGCAAACTCGGGTTCAATCCTCCAATACCACACATATACACACACACAAAAACAGTAGAGGTTCTACACACACAGTAGAGGGTGTGTGTGTGTGTGTGTGTGTGTTTGTTACTGGGGATTGAACCTTGAACCCAGGGGCATTCTACCTCTGAGATATACCCCAGCCCTATTTTATTTTTATTTTGAAACAGAGTTTCACTAGGTTGATGAGAGTCTCACTACTTGCTGAGGCTGTCCTCAAACCTGTCATCCTCCTGTCTCAGCCTCCCAAGTACTGAGATTACAAGCATGAGCCACCACGCCCGGCTAAAGTAGAGGTTCTTACTGGATCTTTCTTCCTTCATAAAACAGCAACATGATTACTTAGCCCACATCTTTCTTTCATTGACCAGAGTTGTGTGGGGCAGACAAGGGGCCACCACAGAGGGAGGGGGGGGGCACCAGGCAGGCCAGCCTAGAGCACATCCATGGTACCTCTGAGAAGCCACACCTGGTCCCCGTGATATGGGCCACTCAGCACCTTCTCCCCATGAGGGGCCTTACTCCAGAGAGTCACAGAAGCCTGGGCTTTAGTGACAAATAACTTGGGTACAAAGCTGGACTCTGCCACTAACTAGCCAGGTGACCTCACCTAGCCACTTCATCTCTCTGAGCCTTAAGACTGTCCTCTATAATTTAGATGACCCAAGATGCCACCCAGCACGGGGTCATTGCCCCACAACTACTAACCCCTTCTCTCCTGACTACTTGCAAAAGGGTCAAAGGTCTTTGTTTTTCCTTAATGAACAACTTTCTGCTCATTGCTTCTTTGGGGGTAAATTCAGATTTCCATTTGCAATAGCCAGGTCTCCTTAAGCAAGATTGGATTCCCAGAACCAAGGGTTCGAGTGTGCCCAAGGCCCCACAGCAGATGGGCCGTGAGTGCACCTGCCGAAAGCAAATGCTCCTTAGCCCACCCCAATGACCTGGGAGGGGAGGCTGAGGTGAGCAGGAAGGTTCTGCCCTATTATCAGAAAACGAATAGACATCCATCTATGGTGTAGGACTTGATGAGGCCAGGGGGCTTTCTCATTGTTTCTTCTCCCCAAATATCTGTTCCTGTCACTGACTATAATAATTCCACCATGAGGGAAGTCATTCTATTGGGTCTCAGATCTATTTTGTCCTCAAGAGTCCAAATGCAAATCACACAGCCTCGGAGATAGTACAGCTGTAGGAGCTTTGTGACAGAGCCATGGGCAGGGACAGGGATGGTAAATTTTGTTGGAAGGAGGATGATGGGAGACTAGGGGAGAAAGGAAGGAGGTTGTGAGTATGGTGGCACGCACCTGTAATCCCAGTACTTGAGAGGCTGAAACAGGAGGATCCCAAGTTTGAGGGCAGCCTTAGCAATGTAGCTAAACTCTCAGCAATCTAGTGAGACCCTGTTTTAAAACAAAAAGATTTTAAAAGGGCTGGGGGTGGAACTTGGATATAGAATGTCCCTAAGCTTAATCCCCAGTGTCAGGAAGGAAGGAAGGAAGGAAGGAAGGAAGGAAGGAAGGAAGGAAGGAAGGAAGGAAGG
>PVLC010028796.1:0-20724 GCA_004027655.1 Graphiurus murinus
CACCCTAGAGCTGACCAGACCACTCGACCACCATAAACCGCCTGGGGGACTACGGACTGAGATCTTCCTCACATACCTCCTGTAGCCCACCCCTCACAAAGTCCCCTATAAGAAGATAGCCCTGAACTCCCCAAAATGCCTTTCCTCATCTTGAGGTGGCCCGCATTCTCTCTTGAATGTGTATTTCTTCCTTTTTCCCGGCTTTTATTTTTCTTTTTGAAACAGGGTCTTGTTAGGTTGCTGAGAGTCTGGCTGTGTTCCTGAGGCTATCCTCAAACCTGTGATCCTCCAATCCTCCAGTTTCAGCTTCTCAAGTATTGGGATTACAGGCATTCACCACTGCTTAATTTTTGAAGGGTGATGAAATAGATTAAGTAGATTTGAAGCTAAAAAAATTGTATTTCAGAGCTGGGCGTGGTGGCGCATGCTTGTAATCCCAACATTTGGGAGGCTGAGACCAGAGGATCCGGGTTCTCGGCCAGCCTCAGCTACCTAGTGAGGCACTCCACAACTTAGTGAGACCCGGTTTCAAAATAAAGAATAAAAAATAGGGCTGGGGGTGTAGCTCGGAGGTAGAATGCCCCTGAGTTCAATCCCCAGTACTGAAAAAAAAAAAAAAAAATCTCAGAAGAATCTTAAGCCAATGAAATAGGTTTACATGTTGACCTGAAAAATCTCTGGCTCATGCAAAACAAATTCTAGTGAATTTAATTTTGGAAAATTGAGATTATTATGTATATAAAATTAATGAATGTATGTATGATTTTATGGCAGAATATCAACAGTCTTTAAGAAGCAATAAATTCACTAGCATGTATTGAGCCCAAGGGCTGAATTGCATAATAGTTAATAGAATAAGATATATGGCTTCTTACCACGTTTACTAGGAAAAGGAAATTAAAATTTTAGGAAGAAGAAGGGATTTTTTTTTTCAAAACTGGGGATTGAGCCCAGGGGCATTCTACCTCCAAGCAACACCTCCCGCCCCTATTTTGAAACAGGGTCTCACCAGGTTGCAGAGGGCCTCACTAGGTTGCTGAGGCTGGTCTTGAACCTGTGATCCTCCTGTCTCAGCCTCCCAAGTATTGAAATTACAAGTGTGCATCACCACACCTGGCTAGAAGAAGGGATTTCTGATGAATGTAACAGATTACAGCATTAAGAAACCATTTCATAGCCGGGCGTGGTGGCGCATGCTTGTAATCCCAGCATTCGGGAGGCTGAGACCGGAGGATCCGGGTTCGCGGCCAGCCTCAGCTACTTTAGTGAGGCACTCCGCAACTTAGTGAGACTCGGTTTCAAAATAAAGAATAAAAAATAGGACTGGGGATGTAGCTCGGAGGTAGAATGCCCCTGAGTTCAATTCCCAGTACCGCAAAAAAAAAAAAAAAAGAAACCATTTCATTATTGCTCTGTATTTCCTTAATACCTACAGTATAAATGTTAGATTCCACTTGGCTTAAACATTGTATGAATCTGAAGAATGTGCTTTGAACTTTAAATTGAATGTGTTTTCAAGCTACTGTTAGACATGTACCGTGTACCCACTGTGTATGCTAAGTAACTTATCACAATAATGAAGGAAGCAGAGCAATAGATAATATAACATTTCAAGTAATCTCAAAAATATACAGAGATTTGGCCAGGCATGGTGGAGAATACAGGGTTAATATTTTGCATCCTATATGCTAAAGCGAAGAGTTTACTAAAAAGCAATGCTATTTGACTCAGTGGTAGAGTATTTTGGTAGCATGTATGGAGTCCTGGGTTCAATGCCTAGCACCAGAAAAAAAAAAGTCCATAATACACACATTTAAGGGCAGTAGTGATAATTATTTTTCAGCATCTGTATTAAATTCTGCCTCTTGAAAAAAAAATTGTATTTCTAGATTTTAGATGAAAAAAAATTGTATTTCTAGATTTTAGATGAACATTTTATTTTTTTGCAGTACTGGGGATTGAACTCAAGGGGATTCTACCTCTATACCCCCAGCCCTATTTTGCATTCTTTATTTTGAAACAGGGTCTCACTAAGTTGCGGAGTGCCTCACTAGGTAGCTGAGGCTGGCCGAGAACCGGATCCTCCGGTCTCAGCCTCCCAAATGCTGGGATTACAAGCGTGCACCACCACGCCCGGCTTATTCCTTAATTTTAAACTAAACTCTCTTTAATAACTTCTATATTGTTCATATGTTAACATCATTAATTCTAGGTAGACTGAGTTAAATACAATTATTTTTATTTTTTTGCGGTACTGGGGATGGAACCTGGGGGCATTCTACCTCTGAGCTACACTCCCAGCCCTAGTTTTTTTTACTCTTTTATTTTGAAACAGGGTCTCACTAAGTTGTGGAGAGCCTCATGAAGTCACTGAGGCTGGCTGAGAACCCAGATCCTCCAATCTCAGCCTCCCAAATGCTGGGATTACAAGCGTGTGCCACCACGCCCAGCCCCTATTTTTGTTTTTGTTTGTTTGTTTTTTGCAGAGGGCCTCACTAAATAGCTGAGGCTGGCCAGGAACCTGGATCCTCCTATCTCAGCCTCCCAAGTACTGGGATTACAACTCTGCATCACCACGCCTGGCTTTCTCCAGCCCTATTTTTAATTTTTTATTTTGTAACAGGGTCTCACTAAGTTGCAGAGGGCCTCACTAAGTTGCTGAGGCTGGCTGAGAACCTGTAATCCTCCTGTCTCAGCCTCCCAAGTACTGGAATTAGAAGCATGCACCACCACGTCCGGCTCTGTAATTAATTAATTAACTAATTAATTAATTAATTTATTTCTGTGGTACTGGGGATGGAACCCAGGGGCATTCTACCTGCCAGCTACAGCCCCATTTTTTTATTTTTATTTTTTTGGTTCTGGGGATTGAACTCAGGGGCATTCTACCTCCAAGCTATACCCCTAGCCCTATTTTCTTTCTTTTTTTTTTTTTTTTTGCGGTACTGGGGATTGAACTCAGGGGCATTCTACGTCCAAGCTACACCCCCAGCCCTATTTTTTATTCTTTATTTTGAAGCCAAGTCTCACTAAGTTGCGGAGTCTCACTAGGTAGCTGAGGCTGGCCGCGAACCCGGATCCTCCGGTCTCAGCCTCCCGAATGCTGGGATTACAAGCGTGCGCCACCACACCTGGCTTATTTTTTATTCTTTATTGTGAATTAGGCTCTTACTAAGTTGCAGAGGGTGTCACTAAGCAGCTGAGGCTGGCTACAAACCCGAATCCTCCAGTCTCAGCCTCCCAAATGCTGGGATTACAAGCGTGCGCCACCACGCCCGGCTTCTATTTTATTTTTAATGCTTTCATTTGTGCATTGTAATTACACATCATGGTGAGATTTAAAGTAATACAAATGTACATGCATATGTCAATTAGTGTATTTCCCCCTGCCCCCTACATTTTGTAGTGTGGGTAGTGATGACTTCATATATGGACATAACTAGCTTGCCTACTTATTTATTGGTAATGCAGACTGAACCCAGGGGCATTCTACCTCAGACCTATACCCCCAGCCCTTTTTATTTTGAAACAAAGTTTATCTAAATTGCTGAGGCTTAAACCTACAGTCTTTCTGTCTGAGCCTCCCAAATACAGGGATTATAGGCATGGGCTATGGTGCCCTATTCAGCCCTTTCTATAGTTTGAGTCAGGGTCTTGATAAATTGCTGAGGTTGGCCTGAAACTTGTGCTTCTCCTGCCTCAGCTTCCCCACTAGCAGGGATTATAGGCATGTGCCATTGTGTCTGTCAATGTTTTAATTATTATAATCAATTTTTTTTTGTACTAGGGATTGAATCCAGGGGCATTCTACTTTCAAGTTACACCCTAACCCTGTTTATTTTTCAATATTTTTGTTGTGGTCCTGGGGATTGAACCCAGGGGCTACATCCCCAGCTCTATTTGAGCTACATACCCAGCCCTATTTTGCTTTTTTTTTTGGTACTGGGGATTCAACTCAGGGGCATTTTACCTCCGAGCTATACCCCCAGCCCTATTTTTTATTCTTTATTTTGAAACCGGGTCTCATTAAGTTGTGGAGTGCCTCACTAGGTAGCTGAGGCTCGCCTCGAACCCGGATCCTCCGGTCTCAGCCTCCTGAATGCTGGGATAACAAGCGTGCGCCACCATGCCCGGCTTCTATTTTGCTTTTTTATTTTGAAACAGGTTCTCACTAAGTTGCTGAGGTTGGCCTTAAGCCTGCGATCCACCCAAGTCCTGGGATACGTACCATGCACTGCAGTACCCAGCTCTGGGTACTGTTGCATCTTTCCCGTGGGACTACGGGCCCTGGGAGCTAGAGAGTCAGTCCTGGTCAGCTGATTACTCATAACAGTGGACTTTCTGGTGCAGAGCTTCCTCATTCTCTCTGGCTTCATCAAGCAAGATCTGCACAGCTGGCAGCTCATGGAGCAGGGCTACATCCTGGCCACACCTGGACTCAGCAGCTCTGCCAGGTTGGAGACTGAGCTGGGGATGTGGTGGGGAGCAGGGGATCTGGGCGCAGGCAATGGGGACCAGAACCCTAGGACTGCTGAGTTCACAGAGAGTACAGGAGGGAGGCCGTGGCCCCTCTTCAGAGGTTCCCCCTTCCTCCTCTCTCCACAGCTTGCATCCTCTGGGCTCCAGAGGGTTTGTGCTTTTCGGTTTGGACGGGATTCTCCGTGGAGCAGTCACCTGTTTCTTTTCGCCCACTGGTTTTGATTGCATCGTCATCACAGGTAAGGTGGCCATTTTGTCCTGTCAGAGGCTGGACACAGTTTGGGCTGCCCTTGGGCTTCAGGTTGATGGGAGGTTGGTCTGCTTTGGGGGATGTAAGAGGAAAGAGGGCTTTGTGTTCTGGCCACAGTGTGTGTGTGTGTGTGTGTGTGTGTGTGTGTGTGTGTGTGTGTGTGTTCACAAGGATGCTTGGCCAGGTGTCCTATGTTCCCTGAAAGGGAAGAGAGCTGCTGTCCCCAGTGCTCCATCCCCCTGGGCCTCGTGGCCTCGCTCTATCTGCTTTGTGATGTATTTTGGTGTCTGTGGCTCTCACTCTCATGATGCCCTACTACCAGATCCATCCAGAGAGCCCCTTGCCCAAGGCCTTTCTCCACGTGGGGGCAGCCCTGTCCTGCAGGTGGGTGTCAGAGGGTCCTCCTATCTGCTGATTCTCAGGTGTCCTTGGGACTGAGAGATGAGAGGGAGGAGCAGAACTGTCTCACACATGGTCCCCCTCCTTCCCTGGCCTCCTGGGGTCCACTTTCCCTGCCATGGCCGAGGATGAACTCCTCCTTCGGAGACGGGCCTGGGTCCATGCCTCCATACGCACCCCTGCCTGGTCATTGTGATTTCCAGGATTGTTGCAGGTGAAGACACACACTGAGTCTTCTTGATTAATTTCCTCAACTTGGATGTTTCTGCTAGTTAATTTCCCCTCATCCCCCACTCACGCCCTGTTTGTGCCCAACTCCAGTGAGGATGGCATTCATCAACAAGATTACAGAGCACACAGATGAATACCATCAATTTGGACCCTGCTTGCCTACTCCTTGGTGGCCTTTTCTGTTCTGGTCCTCAGGTGAGGCTCCACCCACCCCTGGGTGGGTCTGGGGGCTTATCCTCCTGCTTTCCTATTGGCTGTCCCATGTGGGATGCACAGTGGCTATTGGGGCTTTGTTTGGTGCTGGGGGTTGAACCCAGTAGCATTCTACCTCTGAGCTACACCCCTAGTCCTTTTTATTTTTTGTTTAGAAACAGGGTCTTGCTAGGTTGCTCAGAGTCTTGATATGTTGCTGAGGCTGGTCTCAAACCTGTGATCCTCCTGTCTCAGACTCTCTACTGGGATTATAGGCATGCATCATGCCTGGCTTTATTATTTTGAGACAGAGTCTTGTTAAATTGCTGAAGGTCTTGTTAAATTGCTAGAGCTGGCTTTGAACCTGCAATCTGTTTGTCTTAGCCTTTTAAGTACTGGGATTACAGGAGTGCAGCACCTCACCCAGTTGGAATTGCTGTTAATATTGCCTTTATACCACTAATTCAGGTACCAGCCAGACCTGATGTTAAGCTTTGGCAAGGATGAGAAAATGGAGGGGGAAGCTCTGGAGATGAAGCCTGCACCTGAGGCCATGTCCTTGGAATCTGTTCCTGGAGCAGGATGTTCAGGCATTCCAAGAACCTGTGTGCCCCCATCGCCACCGCCTCCACTCTGAACTCCAGCTGGGGGGTGACTGGTGAGTGGGGGAACTCTCCTTGGGTGCTCAGAAGCCAAGAGCAGGCTGGGAATGTGTCTCTAGCTGAGGCAGGGGGTTATTGGGGTGTGAACCAAGGGTTGGACACACCTGGCTTCTGGAGTTGGGCGGGTTTCCCCTGACTTGACTTGCAGTCCTCCTGCTGACCATCCTGTGCCTGATACTGACCCAGTGGCCCCAGCGCCTGTTGTCTGGAGACCTGATTTGTACGATGGTGGCTGTGCTGCTGCTCATTGTGGAGATGGTGCTGGTCATCTGGAGGCAGCCCCAGAATGCCACCCCTCTTTACTTCAAGGTAGGTGACCTCCTCTCCCTAGAGTACCCACTCTGGTGAATGGACCTTCCTGTCCAGGAGTCTGAACTCTGCTTACTGAACCAGGGGAGAAGGGTGGTGCACACCTATAATCACAGTACTTGGGAGGCTAAGACAGGGGGATTGCAGGTTCAAGGTCAGCCTCAGCAATCGAGACTCTGTTTCAAAATAAAAAATTAAGCCGGGCGTGGTGGCGCACGCTTGTAATCCCAGCATTTGGGAGGCTGAGACCGGAGGATCCGGGTTCGCGGCCAGCCTCAGCTACCTAGTGAGGCACTCCGCAACTAAGTGAGACTCGGTTTCAAAATAAAGAATAAAAAATAGGACTGGGAGTATAGCTCAGAGGTAGAATGCCCCTGAGTTCAATCCCCAGTACCACAAAAAAAAAAAAAAAAAAAAAAAAAAAAAAAATTAAATAGGTGAGTGTGGCTTGGAGGTAAAATGCCCCTGAGTTCAATCGGCAAACCAAACAAAAAACTCAGTGGACATTCACCCACACCCCTGTGCCCAGCGCCCCGTAATAAGTACTGATTCCATTGCCCATCCCATCCCTTCTGAAGCATCCCACAGGTTTCCCAATGTGCACAGGAGTTGACTGCAGTGTGAATAGGGGCAGGGCCTCCCACCTGTGGGGGGAAGGACCACTCAGACATCTGGTGTGTTCCGAGTGTATGGCTTTGACCACAGGTCCCCACCCTGCCATGCTCCCCTGGGGAGCATCTCCATGACCTACCTTATGATGCAGATGACTGTGGCGACCTGGGCCCTGTTGGAGTCTGAATGGCAATTGGTGAGTGGATTTCCAGGGAGAAGAGGTCTCTTGGGCAGCTGGACTCAGCCACCTTCTATCTCCTTTCCCTGGGACTGTCTCAGGCCCACTGTACAATCCCGATGGGCATTAAAGCAGAGGGGTATAGTCAAGTGTGGTGGCACATGCCTACATGCCTGTAATCCAGAGACTTGGGAGGCTGAGGCAGGAGGATTGTAAATTGAGGCCACACTGGGTAACTTATGAGATCCTGTCTCAAATTTTTAAAAGAAAAAGGGCTGGGGATGCAGCTTAGTGGGTTCAGCCCCCAGTACCATAATAATCAGAAAATAAAAAAAACAAAGTGGGGGAGTGACTATGTTTGCACAGCACTGTCTCATTCTACTAGAATTCAGAGCCCTCTATTGCTAGTGAGCAAAATGCCTTTAAAAGCTGTTTTAGTCAGGTGTGGTGGCACATGCCTGTAATTCCAGTACTTGGGAGGCTTGAGATAGGAGGATTGTAGGTTTGAGGCTAGCTTCAGCTACTTAGTGAGACCCTGTTTCAAAATAAAAAAGTAGTTCAGAGGTAGAATGTCCTGGGTTCAATTCCTAGTTAAAAAAAAAAAAAAAAAGCCGGGCGTGGTGGTGCATGCTTGTAATCCCAGCATTCGGGGTTCGAGGCCAGCCTCAGCTATCTAGTGAGGCACTCCGCAACTTAGTAAGACTTGGTTTCAAAATAAAGAATAAAAAATAGGACTGGGGGTATAGCTTGGAGGTAAAATGCCCCTGAGTTCAATCCCCAGTACCACACACACACACACACACACACACACACACACACACACACAAAAGCTGGGTGTGGTGGCGCATGTTTGTAATCCCAGTATTTGGGAGGCTGAGACTGGGGGATCCCGGTTCGCAGAATAGAAAGAATAGAAAATGGCAGCCGGGCGTGGTGGCGCATGCTTGTAATCCCAGCATTCGGGAGGCTGAGACCGGAGGATCCGGGTTCACAGACAGCCTCAGCTACCTAGTGAGGCACTCTGCAACTTAGTGATACTCGGTTTCAAAATAAAGAATAAAAAATAGGGCTGGGGGTATAGCTCGGAGGTAGAATGCCTCTGAGTTCAATCCCCAGTACCGCAAAAAAAAGAAAAAAGAATAAAAAATGGGGCTGAGGATAGAATGACCCTGGGTTCAATCCCCAGTAACACACACACACACACACAAATGCTGAGCCAAACTCCAGGCAGAGATGTCCTAATACTGGTGAATCTTGGTTCCAACTCAGGCTGAACCCTGATATCTTACACATCACCTCCTTAAAATATATATATTTTTTGTGGGGTGGGGATTCAATGCTGGGGGTAGGGGGTTCTACTTCTGAGCTATACCCCCAGCCTTATTTTATTCTTTATTTTGATACAGGGTCTCACTAAGTTGCGGAGGGCCTCACAGGCCTTGAACTTTCGATCCTCCTGTCTCAGCCTCCAAGTACTGGGATTACAAGCATGTGCCACCATGCCCAGCTTATTTTTTATTTTGAAATAAGATCTCAATAAGTTGCAGGAGACCTCACTAAGTGGCTGAAGCTGGCCACGAACCTGTGATCCTCCTGTCTCAGCCTCCAAGTACTGGGATTACAAGCATGTGCCACCATGCCCAGCTTATTTTTTATTTTGAAACAAGGTCTCAATATGTTGCAGGAGACCTCACTAAGTGGCTGAAGCTGGCCACGAACCTGTGATCCTCCTGTCTCAGTCTCCCAAGTACTGGGATTACAGGCCATGATGTGCCACTATATGCCTGTCACCTTCAATTATTTTGAATTGTTTTGCACCTTGAACCTGACCAATACCACTCTTGCCACATTTCCTCCACTCAATTACCCTGTGTACCTAGGCTGTGGTCTTGAGGTCCACACTGCCTTTCTGCAGTCTCCTCATATTTCAGTATTTCTGCACCACTATGCTCGCACCGTTCACACTCTGCAGTCCTCCCCTCCCACCTCCCACTCCCTCCCTTGCTGATCTTCCAATCCCTCCCCTCCCACCCATGCCTTCCTTTACCCTGCCTCTTTCCCCTCCGTCTCCTGTTTATGGGAAGTGCATATAGTCCTTGGCGGCACCGAAGGGTCCCTGGGTCCCTTCTGCTGATGTTGGCAGTGTGCGTAAGAGAAAGGGGGCACTAAGGATGATGTATCCTGCGAGGGTGATTATCAGGGGTATGAAGCACAATCCAGGAAGAAGCCCAGCTCTGGATCCTGGGCCTGGTATCTACCCCTGAACATGCTCCCGGGGGACCCAAATCTGAAACTTGGCCGAATGTTGAGGCATATGTAATCAAAGGACTAAGCAGTCTTAGATGAAATGCAGTCCGAACCCAGAGGTAAAGTAAATGTAAGCCCTACATCAGCCCTGTAGTCTGTACTGTATTCTGGATCCTTTTCCAGCCTCTGTGGGACACTTGAGGCTCTAACTACACCACTGCCCCCTTGCTGAAGGTTTTCTCACTGGCTTTAGCATCTCTCTGGCTTCCCTCAGGAGCATCCAAGCCTCCCAGCTCTCCAAGGTGTCCTTCCTGGCCTCCTTTCTTCAGCCTCCCAGGACTTGGCCCTGAGCTCCTCATTCTTCCCCATGCCCCTCCCCACCTTTCCAAACCATCACCTGGGCTCCGGCCCTCCCTGTCCATATCCCAGATTCCTACTCTGGGTGCTAGGTTTTTCCTGAGATAATCCTACCCACCTCTAAGAACTTAAGATGGCTCAGGTCCCCCTCTCCAGAACAAGTCCACTAGTCTGCCTCCCTGGCCTGCTGACCAAACTGGCCATGTTTGGGTGTCCAACAGTCCAGCTAGTATGATTTTTAAGATTCTTTTATTAATACTGTTGACAAGTAATTGTATTACTTTTATTTTTTTATTTACATTTATGGAGAACAAAGTGATAAAACATATATACAATGTGAAAGGACTGAATCAAACTGACATGTCCATCACCTCGCTTACTTTCTGTGGTGACATTTGAAATACACTTGCTTATGACTTGAGCCATCCTGGTGACTTGTCTGATAACATCCCTTTGGGGTTTCACTCTGCATTCCTTGTTGAGTAACGAGGTTGAGCATGGTTCCACTTGCTTACTGGCCATCTGGTGATCTTCCTTCTTTTACTTATACCTGAGGGGTTTTCCATATTTTCTCCATGAGTCTTCTGTTAGTGTATCTACAGTGAACATCCATTGGCTTCTTGTCCCTATCTCTGTTGCATCATTTCATCAATAGACTTTGTGCTTCTGATGAAATCTAACTTAACCTTTTATGTTCAGTGCCTTTTGTGCACTAAGAAATGACTAGCTAGGAGCCGGGTGTGGTGGTGCACGCTTGTAATCCCAGCGTTCGGGAGGCTGAGACCGGAGGATCCGGGTTCGCGGCCAGCCTCAGCTACCTAGTGAGGCACTCCGCAACTTAGTGAGACCCGGTTTCAAATAAAGAATTAAAAAAAATAGGGCTGGGGGTGTAGCTTGGAGGTAGAATGCCCTTGAGTTCAATCCCCAGTACCGCAAAAAAAAAAATAAATAAATAAATAAAAGAGAGAAAAAGAAATGACTAGCTAGCCCAAGACGGTGACAATTACCTCCTCTGCTTTCTCTTGTAAGTTTGATAGTCTTTTCTCAACTCACTGCACCCCCAGGTGGTGATCTTGTAAAAACTCATTGATAGAACACTAGTGGCGATGATCACAAGAGGTAATATTTACTGATTGAAAGCGATACCCCAGATACACTTTCAAGGAGTTTACATGTACTGAACATTTAATTTCCACAATAGCAGTCTTAGGTGGATGTGATTATCCCTATATACAAACAGTGCATATAACACACGTTTTACAAATACAGACAGTACCATTTACAGATGTTTCAACTTTACATTGTTTTCAACATTATGATGGTACGAAAGCATATCCATACAACTGCTGACTTTTGAACTTTACAATGGTGTGAAAGTGTACCCAATACAACCACTGAAATTTGAACTTCACGATGGCGCGAAAGCGTTATTCAATACAACCACCGTTTTTTTTTTTTGCGGTACTAGGGATTGAACTCAGGGGCATTCTACCTCCGAGCTATACCCCCAGCCCTATTTTTTATTCTTTATTTTTTTTTGTGGTACTGAGGATTGAACTCAGGGGCATTCTACCTCCAAGCTACACCCTCAGTCCTACTTTTTATTCTTTATTTTAAAACCAAGTCTCACTAAGTTGCAGAGTGCCTCACTAGGTAGCTGAGGCTGGCCTCGAACCCGGATCCTCCGATCTGAGCCTCCTGAATGCTGGGATTACAAGCGAGCGCCACCACGCCCGGCCAACCACTGTTTTTGACTTCACAATAGTGCGAAAGCATATCCAAGAGAACCGGATTTTTCAACTCACGATGGTGTAAAAGTATTTCCATAAAACCACTGATTTTTCAGCTTCATGATGGTGCAAAAGCATACTCAGTGCAACCACTGATTTTTCAACTTCACGATAAGTGTGAGAGCATACTGAAATGTAACCACTGATTTTTGAACTTCACGATGGTGCAACAGTGTACCCAAGCTGGGTGTGGTGGCGCACGCTTGTAATCCCAGTATTTGGGAGGCTGAGATCGGAGGATCTGGATTTGCGGCCAGCCTCAGCTACCTAGTGAGGCTCTCCACAACTTAGTGAGACCCTGTTTCAAAATAAAGAATAAAAATAGGGCTGGGGGAGCCGGGCGTGGTGGCGCACGCTTGTAATCCCAGCATTCGGGAGGCTGAGACCGGAGGATCCGGGTTCGCCGTCAGCCTCAGCTACCTAGTGAGGCACTCCGCAACTTAGTGAGACTCGGTTTCAAAATAAAGAATAAAAAATAGGGCTGGGGGTATAGCTCGGAGGTAGAATGCCCCTGAGTTCAATCCCCAGTACCGCAAAAAAAAAAAAAAAAAAAAAAAAAGGGCTGGGGGTATAGCTAGGAGGTAGAATACTGATTTTTCAGCTCACAACAGTGCAAAAGCGTACCCACAAATCTACTGATTTTTTGTTTTTATTGATTTTTAAATTTTGTTTTTTGGTACTGGGGATTGTACCCAGGGCATTCTACCTCTGGGTTACCTAGCCCTTTCTACTTTTTTTTCTGAACGAGGATCTTGCTAAGTTCCTGAGGCTGACCTCAAACCTGTGATCCTCTTGTCTTAGCCTCCCAAATATGGGGATTACAGGCGTGGTTCACCATGCCTGACAAAACCATTGACTTCTGAACTTCATGGTTGTTCGAAAGTGTACCCATACAACCACCGAATTTTACTTTCAGTACAATAGTCGAAAAATTATGTGAGACATCCAACACTTTATTATTAAGTGGGCTTTGTGTTGGATGATTTTGCCTAACTCAGGCTCATGGGAGTGTTCTGAGCACATTTATGGTAGGCTGGGTTAAGCTATGTTGTTTGGTCAGTCAGATGTATTAAATGCATTTTTGAATGGTTATTTTCAGGGACAGTGGGTTTATCAGGACATGACCTTACTGTACGCCCAGGAATATCTATTAACACACAGGGGCAATAAGCAGTTTACTGTGTGTCTCACAGGGAGTAAAGAGGTGAGATGCTGATGACTGATAGGGCATGTGCATAAAGAATAAAGGCTTCCCCACATGTTACCTTAGCAGAGTTGTTCCCTAAAATGAACCTGAAGCATTTTAAATAAAGATGGAATGGTTTTGGTAGGTTTCTACGTGTTCACGCAACCAATCTGTTCAGTAAAAATGTCTACGTTGGATGTGTTGTGATCATTAAGAACAGTGACTTCTCCACTTTCTAAATTTGCCTCTAGGATGACTTCTGGTATTCTGTGTTTCACGGAATGACCAGTGAAGGCTTTCTTATGTGAAATTAAATCATGAATGCTCATGTTGAGGAATGAATGAATGTATGACAGAGGCCTTGGTTTGTTCTTTGTATTCAAAAGGCTTTTCAACTTTTATGACTCTTCTGATGTTCTCTAAGAAGGTTTATATGATTATATACTTCTCCACAGTCCTTACATGTGTAAGACTTCACAATATGAGTTTTCTGATGCTGTGTGAGCTGATGGCCATGACTAAAGGCCTTCCCACACTCCTTACATTCGTAGGGTTTCTCTCCGGTGTGAATTCTTTCATGTTTAACAAGGCTTGACCCGTAAATAAAGGCCTTCCCACATTCCTTACATTTGTAAGGTGTTTCGCCAGTGTGAATTCTCTCATGCTGAGTGAGGTGATAGCCACAATTAAAGGCCTTTCCACAATCTGTGCACTTGTAAGGCTTCTCGCCTGTATGGATTCTCTCATGCTTAACAAGGCTTGAACTCCAGCGGAAGGCCTTCCCACATTCCTTGCACTCATGAGGTTTCTCACCAGTGTGAATCTTCTGATGCTGGGTAAGATAGTTGACGCGAGTGAAGGCTTTCCCACATTCTTGACACTCGTACGGCTTCTCGCCTGTGTGGATTCGATTATGCTGAATGAGGCTGGAGCAACAGATAAAGGCCTTCCCACAGTCTTTACACTCATAGGGCTTCTCACCACTGTGAATCCTCTTATGCTGAATGAGTTTATACAGTCGGCTAAAGGTCTTCCCACAGTCCGTACACTCATAGTCCTTCTCACCAGTGTGGAATCGCTGATGCAGGGTGAGCTCATCAATGCGTCTGAAGGCCATGCCACAGTCCTTACATTGGTAGGGCTTCTCCCCAGTGTGAATTCTCTTATGGATAACGAGGCTTGAGCCCCATCGAAAGGCCTTCCCACAGTCCTTACATTCATAAGGCTTCTCCCCAGTGTGGATTTTCTGGTGTTGAGTGAGCTGGTTACCCCAGCGAAAGGCCTTCTTGCACTCCTTGCATTCGTAGGGCTTCTCACCAGTATGGATTTTCTGATGCTGACTAAGCTGGTAGCTGCGGCTGAAGGCTTTCCCACATTCCCTACACTCATAGGAGCTTTCCTTACTGTGGGCTCTGGCCTGTGGCCGGGGAGGGGGGCTTTCTCTACTGGCAGGCTCTTCGCTAGAGCCGACTGGTGCTTGATTGGAATTTCCCTCTCCAGAGCCTTGTAGGCTTTCAGACTCACCTTTGTGCCTCCTGCTATGGTGATGAGATTTACTTTTGCCAACTAAATTCCTTCTGCGAAGATTCATTTTATAAAGGCTCTTTTGTATAGCCAATTTCTTAGCCTCATATGATGATTCCAAATCTGGAAGAAAAATGTCAGATTTTGTTTTCTTTATTTTTATTATTTTTTAAATTTTTTTTGCGGTACTGGGGATTGAACTCAGGGGCATTCTACCTCTGAGCTACACCCCCAGCCCTATTTTTTATTCTTTTTATTTTGAAACCGAGTCTCACCAAGTTGCAGAGTGCCTTACTAGGTAGCTGAGGCTGGCTGCGAACCCGGATCCTCCGGTCTCAGCCTCCCGAAAGCTGGGATTACAAGCGTGCGCCACCATGCCCGGCTTTTAGATTTTGTTTTCTTTAAATGAAAACAGAACCATGCCTAACCACGAAAGCTTGTCTAGTAGAATAAATATCAATCACTGAGGGCTCTCAATTTTTTTGTACTGCCTCTGAGCTACATCTCCAGCATATTGGAACAGGGTCTTGCTAAGTTGCTTAGGTTGGCCAGGAACCTGTGATCCTCCTGTGCCTGGCTAATTTGATATTTCCTTTTTTTTTTTTTTTTCAATACTGGGATTTGAACCCAGGGTCTTAGCACATGCAAGGCAAACTTCTATCACTGAACTATATTCCCGGTCTTCACTGAGGGCTCTTGTTAAAATGCAGATTCCAGCCGGGCGTGGTGGTGCAGGCTTGTAATCCCAGCATTCGGGAGGCTGAGACCAGAGGATCTGGGTTTGCGGACAGCCTCAGCTACCTAGCGAGGCACTCCGCAACTTAGTGAGACTCTGTTTCAAAAATAAAGAATAAAAAATAGGGCTGGGGGTGTAGCTCGGAGGTAGAATGCCCCTGAGTTCAATCCCCAGTACCGCACAAAAAAAAAAAAATAAAAGCAGATTCCAGCCGGGTGTGGTGGCACACAGTTGTAATTCTAGTATTTCGGAGCCTGAGACTGGAGGATTGCAGGTTTGTGGCCAATCTCAGCAACTTAGCGAGGCTGACTACAACTTTGTGAAATCCTGTTTCAAATAAAATAGGGCTGGGATATATCTCAGAGGTAGAATGCACCTGGGTTCAACCCCCAGTACCACACACACACACACACACACACACACACACACACAGCAAATTCCAATTCTGATACCACAAAAGTTAATGAGGAAGCCAGGCATGGTGGCGCACTCTTGTAATCCCAGCATTCGGGAGGCTGAGACCTGAGGATCTGGGTTTGTGGCCAGCATCAGCTACTTATCGAGGCACTCCGCAACTTAGTGAGACCCTGTTACAAAATAAAGGATAAAAAATAGGGCTGGGGGTGTAGCTCGGAGGTAGAATGCCCCTGAGTTCAATCTCTAGTACTGCAAAAAAAAAAAAAAAAAAAAAAAAAAAGTTAATGAGGAAATACTGGAGGCATTCCTGCTGAAATCAAACAGGAAAAGTGCTGACTATGAGCCCCACTGTTTCCTGTCAGTGGATACAAGTCCAAGAAATTAGAAGCAAAATCTCAAAGATGAAAGCAAGCTTTGTGGATGATGTGATGATATACTTAGAAAACCCAATGTAGAAAGAATATACAACTATCCGGCTGCACGTTCTTGTTTTACAGAACGTGCAGCCGGATAGTTGTATATTCTTTTTTGGGGGGGAGGGAAGTACTAGGGATTGAACCTAGGTACATTCAACCTCTGAACTACACCCCCAGCCCTTTATTTCTTGTTTTGAAACAGGGTCTCGCTACATTGCTGAGGCAGTCCTTGAGCCCGTGATCCTCATATCTCATTCTCCCAGGTACTGGCATTACAGGTGTGCACCACCACGCCTAGCTGATAATTGTGGTTTTTTTTTTTTGTTTTTTTCAGTACTGGGGATAGAACTTAGAGGCATTCTACCTCTGAGCTACACTCCTAGACCTATTTTATTCTTTATTTTGAAACAGGGCCTCACAAGGTGCTGAGGTTGGCCGCAAACCTGCGATCCTCCTGTCTCAGCCTCTCAAGTACTGGGATTATAGGCATGTGCCACCATGCCTGGCTAATGATTACTTAGTCATAAAAAACAGCTGGGCATGGTGGTGCATGCTTGTAATAGCAGTACTTGGGAGGCTGAGATGGGAGGATCCAGGTTTGGGGCCAGCCTCAGCTATTTTTTTTTTCTGGTACTGGGGATTGAACTCAGGGGCATTCTACTCGTAGCCCTATTTTTTATTCTTTATTTTGAAACAGGGTCTCACTAAGTTGCGGAGTGCCTCACTAGGTAGCTGAGGCTGGCCCCAAACCCGTATCCTCCGGTCTCAGCCTCCCGAATGCTGGGATTACAAGCGTGCGCCACCACGCCTGGCTCAGCCTTAGCTATTTAGTGAGGGCCTCTGCAACTTAGTAAAATCCTGTTTCAAAATAAAGAATAAAATATAGGACTAGGGGTGTAGCTGGGAGGTAGAATGCCCTGGCTTCAATCCTCAGTACTGCAAAAAACAAAACAAAACAAAACAAAACACAGAAGTAGAGGTAAACTGGGCATGGTTGGTGCACCTTGTAATTCCAGTACTTGGGAGGTAGAGATAGGAGGATTGCAGGCTCCAGAATAGCCTCAGCAAGTATGAGATTCTCATCAACCTGGCAAGACCCTGTTTCAAAATAAAAATAAAATGGGGCTGGGAGTATAGCTCAGAGGTAGAATGCCCCTGGATTCAATCCTCAGAACCAAAGAGGAAAAAAAAAAAAAAAAAGTAGAAGGTAGGACAGTGTATTGGAGCCTCTGAATTCAATCCCTAGTACTGGGAAAAAATACTGGGGTGTGTTGTATGTGTGTGTGAGCTGGCCTGCTGCATTTTGGAGGTCTGGATTCAAAGTCCACCCAGATCTGCACGATTGCGAGGTACTGAGGAGCCACTCAAATGGGAGTGAATTGGGGGAACTGGTAAGCACGATACCAGTGATCATTATGGGTAAGGTAACCCAGGATTAAGTGTTAAGGGGACTGGGAAAAGGAAGGTAACCCAGGATTAAGTGTTAAGGGGACTTCGAAAGGGAAGTTAACCTAGGATTTGACTGTTTTTTTAAAGCACCAGGACGGTGGGCTCAGAGCCGGTGCTATAAGAAACCTTGTAAACCCGGTGGAAGAATATAGCCCTTGGTTTTCATAAGGAGGATCTCTTACCCCGAGAGATTGGGACCAAGTGAAGGAAGATTTAGAGGCAGCTCTAAGGAAACAAGGCTCTGCAACTTTTCCAATTTGGGGATTTTCCATATGGAGATTAGTAAATGACTACCTAAAAGGCACTGATCAAAGAACTAGAAAAGAATTAAGAGAACTTGACGCTGGGCGTGGTGGTGCAGGCTTGTAATCCCAGTATTCGGGAGGCTGAGACCAGAGAATCCGGGTTCATGGCCAGCCTCAGCTACCTAGTGAGGCACTCTGCAACTTGGTGAGACTCGGTTTCAAAATAAAGAATAAAAAACATAGGGCTGGGGGTGTAGCTCAGAGGTAGAATGCCCCTGAGTTCAATCCCCAGTACTGCAAAAAAAAAAAAAAAGAGAGAACTTGAAGCAACTCTGCAGGAGGTAGTGATATAGAAGAATTGGAACAGGAGGAAAAGGAGTATCATTCAGTAAATTAATAAATTATAATTACAAAAAGAGACTACTAACAAATTCAGTAAAGGTGCCAAAAGGATAAGAAAACAATTAGATGACAGTCTGGCCCGACCTTAGGCACCATCCAGGCACAAAACAGGTTCTTCTGGTAAACAACTATGTTGTAAATGGAGATCTTGGGAGCCTAAGGAAGTAGAAAACCCCGTAGGAGTGCAGTTCAGGTCTGTGGCTTTCCCTGTAATTGAGGATAGCAATCGGCAAAGGTAGTATGTTTTGATATCCACAAAAGAGATAAAAATGTTAAAGATGCAGTCCCTGCCTATGGGCCTCATTCTCCGTTTGTTCTTGCCCTTATGCAAGAGTATGATACTCAAAATTTAGCACCTATGGATTGGAAAATGTTGACAAGGGCTATACTGTCTGGAGGAGATTATATACTTTGGAGGTCAGAATTTCAGGAACGAACAATTAAAACAGCAAGGATAAATGCTCAAGCTGGACAACCCCGGAGAGGTGTAGACATGCTGACAGGAGAGGGACAATATGATAGTTTGCCAGCACGGGTTAATTATGGCCCTGGAGTGTATGCTTGGATGGCTGATACAGCAAAGAGGGCTTAGTCCACTTTGCGTGGTGAAGGTGCTGGGGAGCTGCTTACTGGAGTGGTTCAAGGACCCTCTGAGGGACTTGCAGACTTTGTGGCCAGACTAATGGAGTTGGCTGAGAGACTCTTTCCTAGTATAGATGAGGCTATGCCTTTGATAGGGCAACTTGCCTACGAGAATGCTAATAAATGGTGCAAAGAGGCACTGAGACCTCATAGGGGTAAATCTCTTAATGAATATATTAAAATTTGCAAAGATGTGGACTCTAATACTATTATGGGCAACATTATGGTGGCTGCTCTCCAGGAAGGCCTCGGTTTTTCCTAAAGATCAAAAAGATATTTTCTATGTAGTAAAGAGGGCCACTTTAAAAAACATTGCCCGGAGTTAAATAACCGGCCTTCCCCAGGAGTATGTCCAAAGTGTAAAAGAGGGAAACACTGGGCTAACATATGTAGATCAAAAAGTTACAACTGAAGGGGTGCCAATTGTCCATCAGGGAAACGGATTGAGGGGCCCGCCCCAGGCCCCGATCAAACCGACCTACGGGGCCCTGACTCCATCCCACCTGGGGGTCAGATTTATCCCCCAGGGATACGTTTATCAGTCAACCAACTCTACAGAGCAACCCCAGGGAGTGCAGGATTGGATCTCTGTGCCTCCTCCAGAGCAATTTTAACTTTTGCTATGTGACCCCAAGCCATTGGGACGGGGTCTATGGCCCGATACCCCCTGAAGCCATAGGCTTAATCTTGGGGAGAGGCAATGTTACCCTACAGGAGGTACAAGTAATTCCCAGAATAGTGGATTCTGATTTCACCATGGAAATAAAAATTGTAGTCAGTTGCCAGTCAGAAATTGCTATCATCCCTCTAGGGGAAAGAATAGCTCAACTAATTTTGCTACCTAAATTAAATACTTCTAATGAAATTTTGTTTGATAAAAGAGAAGGCAGTTTTAGATCTACAGGCAAAGCAGCATTTTGGATAGCATTGATGTAAAAGACCTGAGTTAGACTTAAAAATTGAGGGCAAAACTTTTCGAGGTATTTTAGACACTGGAGCAGATGTTTCTGTAATTGCTCAAAGGTTTTGGCCCCGGGGGTGGCCTATCACCACTTCAGATTCATCACTTACTGGAATAGGAGGAGTTAGTACCCCCCTCAAAGCTCAAAAATTTTAGCATGGGAAGATTCCTCTGGAAAACGGGGACTTGTTCGACCATTTGTAGTAGATGGCTTACCCGTAAATTTGTGGGGACGTGACATTCTAACAGCCATGGGGGCTGCTATCACCACTGATGTTCCCCTTCAAGTTATGAATAAACAAGGATATGTCCCAGGAAAAGGACTGGGACCGAAATTGAAAGGGGACCCACAGCCCGTTCAGGTTCCTCAACCATTAGCTAGAGCTGATGCAGATAAAAGAGGGTTGGGATATTTTCCCTAGGGGTCTTTGCAGTAAGAACCATATGACAGGTATCAATGGGTCTGTCTCCCTCAAGGCATGGCCAATAGCCCCACCTTATGTCAAAATTAGATAGCGGAAGCTATCAAGCCGGTCAGAAAAAAGTTCCCATTTGTTAAAATTATTCATTATATGGGTGATATTTTATTAGCAGCTCAGACTGATAACCTAGTGTTACAAACTTTTGACTTTTTGCAAAAATTTTTTTTTTAGAGTTACAAAACTTAATTATTTATATGTATTTGGTTCATATCCTACAGCAGGTGGGAGTCTACCCTCGAAGGTTAGGAATTCAAATTCACAGTTAAAAATATTAAATGATTTTCAAAAGCTTATGGGGGACATAAATTGGATTAGGCCTTCGCTGCGTTTGTCTACCCGATTTTGTTCTTTCTGGGAATATCCTTAGGTCCTTTTTAAGACTGTCAAGTTGCAGAAGGCTCCTTCCTGTGTTTGTAATGAGCCTACTTGCATAATATAGGGACTTGAAAGTTATGTGAAACAGGTGTAATAATATCTCCACCTGTGATTTTGGGTAGGACCTGTTTTAGGTAGCCATTATTGACTTCAACTTTTTTTTTTTTTTTTTTTTTTTTTTTT
>PVLC010028797.1:0-20741 GCA_004027655.1 Graphiurus murinus
ATCCAGCTTGTCTGTCTCCACTTGCCACGTGAAGACACAGAGGCTTGGGGCCCCGAAGCCCCAGGAGGAGAGGCTTTCTGGGGTCACATGCCCTGACCTCTCTCCCCACCCCCTGCAGCACCAACAGCAGGTCCTGGGAGCCATCGAGAGGGCCAAGCAGGTCACCGCCCCTGAGCTCAACTCCATCATACGAGTAGGTCCGGGGACCTGGGGCGGGGGGCGGCAGGTGGCGGGCGGGCGGGCGCGGGGCTCAGGCTCGCCCCTCTACCCCCACAGCAGCAGCTCCAGGCTCACCAGCTGTCCCAGCTGCAGGCCCTGGCGCTGCCCCTGACGCCCCTGCCCGTGGGGCTGCAGCCGCCGTCGCTGCCGGCCGTCAGCGCGGGCACCGGCCTGCTCTCGCTGTCCGCCCTGGGCTCGCAGGCGCACCTGTCCAAGGACGACAAGAACGGCCACGACGGCGACACGCACCAGGAGGACGACGGCGAGAAGTCCGATTAGCAGGCGGCCGGGGAGGGTGGGAGGGACAGCCGGGGAGACTGAGGCACGCCCAGAGAGAGAGAAAGATGGAGGGCCAGATGGGGGCTGGTGAGTGGCTCAACTCCGGTAGTATTTATGGACCCTGGTCCCGCACAGTGGCCTCCCCTAGCTTGACCCCCCCACCCCGGCCCGGCCTCCCTCCCCCTCCCCTGCAGCCCCGACTAGGTGGAAACCTGCCCAGGTGGGCAAACCCAGGGCAGAGAGAGAGAGACAGGGCTCCGGGAAGCAAGACCAAGAAATCCCAGCGCTTCCCCGACCCCGCACACGCGCCCCGCACCCCCACAGTTGGCGGGGGGCGCTGCCACCTCCGCCCGCCCCACATGCATGCAAAGGATGCGGGCCACCCCGCCCGGCGGGCCACCCTGCCCGGCCCACCTCCGCCCCCATCACCTCCGCGCACCGCCTCTGCTTGGTCCCCAGCGCCGCCTGGCCCTCCTCTCTCGCCAGCTCTCGCGGGGGGCAGGTGGGGTAGGGGTGGGCGGCCCAGATTTCCCTTCCCAAATAAACATGAGGGTACTCAAGTTGTCTTGGTTTTTGGTTTTCTGTTTTGTTTTGGTTTTGGTTTTCTGTTCTTTCCAGTATACTAGTTTGTCTTCTAAGAAAGGGGATATAAGAAGGAAAAGGGAAAAAAAGGAGACAGAAAAATGTTAAAAAAAAAAAAAAAAAAGAACACCCACACCTGTGTGTGTGTAGTCAGCGTTTGTCGTGTTCCGTTGTCCGATCTCTGCCGAGAGACGTGGAATGCTGTGTGGAGGGTGGGCTTAGTTGTGCCTTTCAAATAAAAATGTGAGAAGGTTGGTCTCTGTGTTCCTGCCTCTGTTTGGGGGGGGGGGGACTTCCTAAGTCACCTGTTACAACGCAGGGCACCAGGGTCTTAGGCAGGTTAGGTGAGGCTTCTGCCTGTGGTTCACCTCCCTTAGATGTCTAGCCCAGAGAGGGTGAGCTGGAGGCTTGGGGTCACACAGCATGGCCCTCCAGGGTTAGCCAGCTCGTGTACCAGAGGAAGGGGGTGAGGATAAGAGTCACTCAGCCACAAAGTGGTACGAGCTGGTTTCTGAGCCTCAGGACGTTGGGCTGTTAAATGACTCGGGTGGTGGGGGATCCTACCTCTATTTTACTTGTTATTTTGAAGTGAGGCCTAAGTTGCTGAGGCTGGCCTGGAGCCTGCCGTCTTTCAGCCTCCCAAGTATCGGAATTACAGATGTGCACCACCACACCTGGCTAAAGGACATTAACAGGCACGGTGGTGCACACCTGTCATCCCACTGACTCAGGAGGTGGAGGCAGGAGGATCCCAGGTTTGAAGCCAGCCTCAGCAACTCCCTGTCTCAAAATAAAAAGGGCTGCCAGGCCTGGCGGTGCGGGCCTAGAATCCAGTACTTGGGAGGCTGAAACAGAAGGATACCAGGTTCGAGGCCAGCCCCAGCAATTTAGCAAGGCTCTGATTTGTGTTACTGAAGGTTCAATTCTTCAGTACCACAAAAGAAAAAAAAATTTTACATATATATATATATATATGTAATTTTACATATATATATATATATATATATATATATATATATATATATATATATATATATATATATATATATATCCGGGCGTGGTGGCACACGCTTGTAATCCCAGCATTTGGGAGGCTGAGACTGGAGGATCTGGGTTCACAGTCAGCCTCAGCTACCTAGTGAGGCACTCTGCAACTTAGTGAGACTCGATTTCAGAATAAAGAATAATAAATAGGGCTGGGGGTATAGCTCGGAGGTAGAATAGAATGCCCCCAGGTTCCATCCCCAGTACTGCAAAAAAAAAAAAAAAAAAAAGCAAAAATAAAAATCAAATAGGGCTGGGGATGTAGCTCGGAGGTAGAATGCCCCTGGGTTGAATCCCTAGTACAATAATAAGTAAACAAATAAACAAATAAATAATAAAGGGAGCAGGGTGTGCCGCAGGCTGCAGTCCCAGTCCTTGGCAGGCTGAAACGGATCCCAGGGTTGAGGCCAGCCTCAGCAATTTAATGAGACCCCGTCTCAAAATTAAAAAAAACGGAAAGAGCTGGGGGTGGCGCGGAGGTTCACAATGTCCCTGGGTGTAATTCCTAGTACCCAAAAAAACAAAACAAAAAAAAAAGAAAGAAGGCGGCCTGCGGGCGGTGCCCCCGGGGGTCCGCGGAGGCCGAGGGACTGGAGGCCAGCGCCCCCCACCCCGCCTCGGCCCCTGGGGACCCCGCCGCACCCCGCCCCTTGGGTCGCCGCGGTGGGGGAGGGGCGGGCGGCTGCGAGCCCCGCCCCCCGCCTCGCCGCCGCCGCGACCTCGGCTAATTGATCCGCTAATGGGCCCGCGCGCGGCCGCCTAATGAGGCGGAGGACGGGGAGGGGAGGAGGGGGGGGGGGGGGGGGGGGGGGGGGGGGGGGGGGGGGGGGGGGGGGGGGGGGGGGGGGGGGGGGGGGGGGGGGGGAGGAGGGAGGGAGGGAGGAGCTGGGAGGAGGAGGAGGCGCGATGTCGCCGCGGTCCCAGCTCCTACAGCTCCCAGGGCCTAGATTACAACTGTGAGGAACCTGGAAACTGGGAGAAATTCTTCTTTTGGGAGAATCTCTTTTTTTCTTTTTTTTTGTACTGGAAATTGAATCCAGGGGCATTCTACCTCTGAGCTACACTCCCAGCCTTATTTTCTATTTTTTTTTTTTTTTCAGAACTGGGGGTTGAACCTAAAGGGCATTCTACCTCCAAGCTACACCCCCAGCCCTATTTTTTTATTCTTTATTTTGAAACAGGGTCTCACTAAGTTGCAGAGGGCCTCACTAGGTAGCTGAGGCTGGCCACAAACCTGTGATCCTCTTGTCTCAGCCTCCAAGGACTGGGATGACAAGCGTGCGCCAACATGCCCAGCTACCCAGTCCTGTTTTTTTTTTATTTTTTATTGTGAAACAGGGTCTCACTAAGCTGCAGAGGGTCTCACTAAGTAGATGAGGCTAGCCATGAATCTGCGATCCTCCTGTCTCAGCTTCCCAAGTAGTGGGGTTACAAAAATGCACCACCAAGTCCAGCTTGGGAGAATCTCTTTTAAGACCTTATCCCTTCCTGAGCGGTTGCACACACTTGTCATCCCAGTACTTGGGAGGCTGACACAGGAGGATCGGCCGATTTGAGGCTAGCCTCAGCAGTTGTACTGAGGCCCTCAGCAATTTAGCCAGGTCCTGTTTCAAAAAGAAAAGTGAGCCAGGCATGGCGGCCGACGCTTGTAATCCCAGTACTTGGGAGGCTGAGACAGGAGGATCTGCAGGTTCAAAGACAGCCTCAGCAAGTAGTGAGACTCTCATCAACCTAGCAGGACTCTGTTTCAAAAATTAAAAAAAAAAGTGGGGCACGCCAGGCATGGTGGCACACACTTGTAATCCCAGTACTTGGGAGGCTGAGACAGGAGGATCTGGTTCGTGGCCAGCCTCAGTTACTTAGTGAGAACCTCTGCAACTTAGTGAGACCCTGTTTCAAAATAAAAAATAAAAAAATAGGATAAGGGGTGTAGCTCACAGGTAGAATGCCACTGGGTTCCATCCCCAGTGCCACAAAACACCAAAACACACACACACACACACACACACACACACACACACACACACACACACACACAATAAAGAATAAAAAATAGGACTGGGGGTGTAGCTCGGAAGGTAGAATGCCCAGAGGTTTAATCCCCAGTACCCCCCCCAAAAAAAAAAGAATAAAAAATAGGACTGGCAGTGTAGCTCAGAGGTAAAATGCCTCTAGCTTCAATAAGAGTACCACAGAAAATAAAATAAAATAAAAATAAGATAGGGCTGGGAATGTGGCTGGGAGGTAGAATCCCTCTGGGTTCAAATCCCAGTACCACAAAAACTTAAAAATAAAAAATGAAATAGGGCTGGTGGTATAGCTCAGAGATAGAATGCCCCCAGTCAGAAAGAAAGAAATGAGAGCCGGGCACGGTTGCGCACGCTTGTAATACCAGCATTCGGGAGGCCGAGACCGGAGGATCCAGGTTCTCGGCCAGCCTCAGCTACCTAGTGAGGCACTCCACAACTTAGTGAGACCCTGTTTCAAAATAAAGAATAAAAAATCAGGCTGGGGTGTAGCTCGGAAGTAGAATGCCCTTGGGTTCAATCCTCAGTACCGAAAAAAAAAAAAATAGCTGGAAGAGGAGTCCCGTTACCCTAGCGATGCCTGCAGGCCCTGTCTTTGCCTTTCCAAGATGCTCTCCAGGCCTCTGGTGTCTCTGGGCCTGAGCTGGGCCATCTTTCCTCCTCCTGCCCCTTGGTCTGTCTCTCTTGGCTTTTCTTTTCCTTTGTGTGTGGGGTGAGGGAAGGAGGGGGTGTACTGGGGATCGAACCCAGGGGCATTCTACCTCTGAGCTACACCACCCGGCCCTATTTCCTACTCTTTATTTTGAATCAGAGTCTCACTAAGTTGCAGAGAGCCTCACTAAGTAGCTGAGGCTGGCTGCAAACGTGAGATCCTCCAGTCTCAGCCTCTCAAGTACTAGGATGACAAAGGTGCACCACCATGCCCGGCTTCCTTTATGGTTTTACAATGTATAATGGGGTCAACTGGGACACAAAACATTTTCGAGAAGGGACCTGCTATACCTCGATTCTGAGAACAAAGCAGGTGAAGCACAAATAGGTGAGATCAAAAGAAACAGCAGTTATGCCGGGCTAGGTGGTGCACGCTTGTCATCCCAGAACTTGGGAGGCTGAGACAAGAGGATCACGGGTTCAAGGACAGCCTCAGCAAGTAGTGAGACTCTCGTCAACCTAGTGAGACCCTGTTTCCAAATAAGAAATAAAAGCAGGCTGGGGGTGTAACTCAAAGGTAAAATGCCTCTGGGTTCAATCCCCAGTACCACAAAAAAAAAAAAAAAAAAAAAAAAAAAAAAAAAAAAAAAAAAAAAAAAAAAAAAAAAAAAAAAAAGAGGAAATAGCAGTTACAATAGGAGTGGTGGCACATGCTTGTAATCCCAGTACTTGGGAGGCTGAGACAGGAGGATCACAATTCCAGACCAGCCTCAGCTACTTAGTGAGGCCCTCCACAACTTAGAGAGACCCTGTTTCAAAATAAAGAATTAAACATAGGGCTAGCTCAGAGGTAGAATGCCCCTGGGTTCAATCCCCAGCACCACAAACACACACACACACACAAAAAAAAAAAAAAAGAAAGAAAGAAAGAGGCAGGTCCCTCCCTTTTCTGCAGTCAGCAGGTCTAAAGCTCATCAGAGCCGGGCGTGGGGACGCACGCTTGTAATCCCAGCATTTGGGAGGCTGAGACCGGAGGATCCAGGTTCGCGGCCAGCCTCAGCTACCTAGTGAGGCCCTCCGCAACTTAGTGAGACCCTGTTTCAAAATAAAGAATAAAAAATAGGGCTGGGGGTATAGCTCGGAGGTAGAATGCCCCTGGCTTCAATCCCCAATACCGTAATAAAATAAAATAAAGCTCATTGGTTCTATAACAGATGCCAGAGGTGTGAGCTGGCTTGGGAGTAGTCTTAGTCCAGTGGCTGCTGTCCCTGGGGCGGCCTCGTCATTTCCTGGGAGACTCGGGTGAGAGTGCTAAGCTGTGTCCCAACTTGCCTGCTGGTAGTACTGTAGTCGAAACTGACGCAGCCAGACTTATTCCTACCAGAATTGGGAGCATAGCGGCCCTAGGCCTTTTCAACAGGGCTGAGACAGGTAGGCAGCCATTTCAGATTCACTATATAACTTTTTTTTCCCCCAGTATTGGGAATTGAATCCAAGGGCATTCTACCTCCAGGCTACACTTCAATCCTATTTTTTCATTCTTTATTTTGAAACAGGGTCTCACTAAGTTGCGGAGTGCCTCACTAAGTAGCGGAGGCTGGCCGCGAACCTGGATCCTCTGGTCTCAGCCTCCCAAGTACTAGGATGACAAGTGTGCGCCACCATGCCCAGTTAGTATATAACTTAGAGCCCCGGGGTGGAGGCATTGATGCAGGGGTATAATCTGTTTTTTTTTTTTTTTTTTTTTTGGCAGTACTGGGGATTGAACTCAGAGGCGTTCTACCTCCGAGCTATACCCCCAAGCCCTATTCTTTTTTTTTTTTTTTTTGTGGTACTGGGGATTGAACTCAGGGGCATTCTACCTCCGAACTATACCCCCAGCCCTATTTTTTTTCGAAACAGGGCCTCGCTAAGTTGCGGAGGGCCTCACTAGGTAGCTGAGGCTGGCCTCGAACCTGGATCCTCCGGTCTCAGCCTCCAAAATGCTGGGATTACAAGTGTGCACCACCACGCCTGGCACATACTATCAATCTGCAGGCAGTCGAAGGGGTTGTGGGGGAGGGGAAGAGCTGAGTCAGATGGGTGTGCACTACACCACACTGAGTCGTGTTGACTGTGATGTCAGGGTACTGTGGATACCAGAGGTCAGGTTAGTGAAGCACAGAGGAAACATGATTTTAGGTCTAGGGTGGAATCTTTTCCAAACTTGGTTAGTAAGCTAAAGGATGCATTTAAAATATTGAACCATGCCCGGCGTGGTGGCACATGCTGGTAATCCCAGCATTTGGGAGGCTGAGACAGGAGACTCATGAGTTTGCCACCAGCTTCAGCTGCTGAGTGAAGGCCCTCTGCAACTTAGTGAGACCTTGTTTCAAAATAAAGAGTAAAAAAAGCGGGGCGTGAGCCAGGCGTGGAGGCGCACGCTTGTAATCCCAGCATTCGGGAGGCTGAGACCAGAGGATCCAGGTTCTCGGCCAGCCTCAGCTACCTAGTGAGGCACTCCACAACTTAGTGAGACCCTGTTTCAAAATAAAGAATAAAAAATAGGGCTGGGGGTGTAGCTCGGAGGTAGAATACCCCTGAGTTCAATCCCCAGTACCGCAAAAAAAAAGAAAAAGAAAGAGACAGACACACCAAGAAACTATGTCAAAATAAAGAGTTAAGAAATGGGTAGCAGCCGGGCGTGGTGGCGCACGCTTGTAATCCCAGCATTCGGGAGGCTGAGACCGAAGGATCCAGGTTTGCGGCCAGCCTCAGCTACCTAGTGAGGCACTCCGCAACTTAGTGAGACTCAGTTTCAAATAAAGAATAAAAAATAGGGCTGGGGGTATAGCTTGGAGGTAGAATGCCCCTGAGTTCAATCCCCAGTACCGCAAATAAATAAATAAATAAATAAATAGTAAAAAAAAAAATAGGAGCCAGACATGGTGGTGCATGCTTGTAATCCCTGTACTTGGGAGGCTGAGACAGGAGGATCACAGGTTGGAGAACAGCCTCAGCAAGGAGTGAGACTCTCATCAACCTAGTGAGACTCTGTTTCCAAATAAGAAATAAAATCAAGGGTGTAGCCTGAAGGTAGAATGCGTCTGAGTTAAATCCCCAGTACCACAAAAGAAAAATAGGGCTAGGGGTGTAGCTCAGAAGTAGAATGCCCCCGGTTCCGTTCCCAGTACTGCAAAAAAAAAAAAAAAAAGTATATACACACACACACACACACACACATTGAACCATGAACTTGGGCTTACAGGTTAAACCTTTGACAGCTGTGTCTTTTTTTTTTTTTCCTGCTTTTATTTATTTATTTATTTTTATTTTTACTTGGTGCATTGTAACCGCACACCTTTGTTAGGTACAAGCTAGTATAGGTAAAGGCATCCATGCACACATTTCTCATTTAACCCTTCCCCAATTCCCGCCCCACTCCCTCCTCCTCCCTCCTTCTCAAGGTCAGTTTAGAGATTGACTTTGATGTGTTCATGAAAGTACATCATGCTCATTAGGGTGTCCCCCCTCCCCACACCACCTTCCATTAAGTCAAATTCTTTGTTCCCCTAAGGAGTCTCCTTCATCTGGAGTCCCTCTTGTGTCCCATTTTCTCCCTAGCTTCCACACATTAGGGAGAGCATTCGATTTTTAACTTTTTGTGACTGACTAATCTCACTTAGCATAATGTTTTCCAGTTCCCTCCATTTCCCTGCAAATATCATGATTCTGTTCTTCTTTATGGCTGAGTAAAATTCCATTGTGTACATATCCCATAGTTTTGTAATCCATTCATCGGTTGATGGACATCTTGGCTGTTTCCATAGTTTGGCAATTGTGAATTGTGCAGCTATAAACATAGATACACATGAGTCAGTCTGATAGTTTGGTTTCCCTTCTTTTGGGTAGATACCCAGAAGTGGTATTGCTGGATCATATGGTAGGTTCATTCCCATTCGTCTGAGGATCCTCCATACTGTTTTCCAAAGTGGTTGCACTAATTTGCAATTCCACCAACAAAGTATTAGGGTTCCCATTTTGACAGCTGTGTCTAATGAGGAAGAGGACTGTTGGATTTTTTTTTTTTTTTTTATGACCTCAGCCACCGCAGACGGCTCTTGGTGAGGGTTACCTCCAGGTAGCAAAAAATTTGGACCTTTCCCCTCACCGCTGGGGTGTAGGGTGAGCCAATATAGGCTGTCCCGTTCAATCCTGTGTGCCGTTTTTGAGCCCATGGATGCGGAATCTTCAGTGTGACCAGGGTGGTTTTTCCTGGGGCTGTGAGCTGTGGGGATACGCCACGGTGCCAGCGTGAGTAATGATAATTGCAATCCCAGCCTAGGCAACCGCCATGGTCAGGATCCTGTTGGCACCGGGCATCGTTCTGATCTTGGACAAAGCAAAGGCACTTATCCGGGCTGGAGTTGTCAAGGCAGCCCTTTGGCCTCCGATCATTCATTACAGCTTCCCAAATATCAAGGTTAGGAAAATATCCCGAGCCAGGCGTGGTGGCGCACGCTTGTCATCCCAGCATTTGGGAGGCTGAGACAGGAGGATCCGGGTTCGCGGCCAGCCTCAGCTACCTAGTGAGGCCCTCTGCAACTTAGTGAGACCCTGTTTCAAAATAAGGAATAAAAAATAGGGCCGGGGATGCAGCTCGGAGGTAGAATGCCCCTGAGTTCAATCTCCAGTACCACACACACAAAAAAAGAGTTAAGTCCTTTTGAGTTTTATCCTTAGAGGGTTGTAGGTCTTGGTGACCTTCTGAGTGTGTTCTTGTTTTTTCTTTTTGAGCGGGCTTTCACTGGGAGTGATGTACCCAGGAAGCGATCCCCGCCACCTTAGCTGCTGATGACAGGGTAGGGTCCCTTCCAGGTTGGTTCCAGGTTTGGGACAGTATCTGTTTTTTTTTTTTTTTTTTTTTTTTTCAGTACTGGGTATTGAACCCAGGGGCATACGACCTCCAAGCTACACCCCCAGCCCTATTTTTTTTATTCTTTATTTTGAAACTGAGTCTCACTTAGTTGCAGAGGGCCTCACTAGGTAGCTGAGGCTGGCCGCGAACCCGGATCCTCCGGTCTCAGCCTCCCAAATGCTGGCATTACAAGCGTGCGCCACCACGCCCGGCTTCTGATACCATTCTTGATGAAACTGCTTTCATCAGTACAGAGCACTTCATCTGCCTCTGATAAAGGGACATCAGTCAGGTCTGGGCAGGTTGACAGGACCACGTCAGTCACCTCAGCACAGCTGTATAGAGGTGCTTCCAGCCCGTCATCTGGCAACAAGCTTGCTGGGTTAAGGGCGGCCATTTGGCAGAAGCATTTTTGGGGCTGATCTAGAAGTAGCACTTAGTAGTGGGTTACTCCAGCATTGGACACCCGCTTCTCTGGGGTTCCCCTCAAAAGGGCCTCAACCAGCGAGGTGTGGTGGCGCATGCTTGTAATCCCAGCATTTGGGAGGCTGAGACCGGAGGATCCAGGTTCGTGGCCAGCCTCAGCTACCTAGTGAGGCTCTCTGCAACTTAGTGAGACCCGGTTTCAAAATAAAGAATAAAAAATAGGGCTGGGGGTATAGCTCGGAGGTAGAATGCCACTGGGTTCAATCCCCAGTACTCCCCACCAAAAAAAAAAAAAAAGGGTCTCGACCACGTGAGGGGTGGTCAGGAACCACCCTTGGCCCAGCGTCAGTTTATTGGCCTCCTTTACCACCACAGCTGTAGCGGCCACAGCTGGCGGGCAGGTTGGCCAAACTGCTGCCGTGGGGTCCAGTCTTTTAGATACTTAAGCCACTGGTCACTTCCTGGGCTCAGAGTTTGCACAAGGACTTCTTTAGCAATGCCCCGATCTCATCCACAAACAGGTGGGATGGCTTAGTGATATCAGGAGGTGTCAGAGCAGGGACAAATAATTAAGGCTTTCTTTAGAGGTTTTTTTTTTTGTTTGTTTGTTTTGTTTTTGTTTTTGTTTTTTGCCGTACTGGGGATTGAACTCAGGGGCATTCTACCTCCGAGCTATACCCCCAGCCCTATTTTTTATTCTTTATTTTTGAAACCCAGTCTCACTAAGTTGCAGAGGGCCTCACTAGGTAGCTGAGGCTGGCCACGAACCCGGATCCTCCGGTCTCAGCCTCCCGAATGCTGGGATTACAAGCGTGCGCCACCACGCCCGGCTTCTTTAGAGTTTTAAAGGCTTCCAGTTGCCAGGCGTGGTGGTGCACGCCAGCAATATCCTACTCCCCACCCCCCTCCCCCCCAAAAAAAAAACCTCCTGCACTTGCCTCTTGTTCTCTGGGACTGGAATCTGGAGAATCACAGCAATGCGGCTCTGAGACAGCGTTCTCCTCCTCCTCTGGGCTGTAACACAAGTAGGTCACCTGGGTTCTGCGGAGCTGCGCCTTCTTGGCAGAAACACGGCAGCCCAGGTCTTGGAGCATTTGCAGGAGGCCCTTGGCGGCCTTTTTGCATTCTTCCTCTGTTTTTGTGGCGACAAGGAGATCATCTACAGACTGAGGCAGGGCACTTTTTTTTTTTTTTTTTTTTTTCGAGGTACTGGGGATTGAACTCAGGGGCATTCTACCTCTGAGTTACACCCCCAGTCCTATTTTTTATATTTGGAAACAGGGTCTCACTAAGTTGCGGAGGGCCTCACTAGGTAGCTGAGGCTGGCCTCGAACCCGGATCCTCCGGTCTCAGCCTTGCAAATGCTGGGATGACAAGCGTGCGCCACCACGCCTGACTGGCAGGGCACTTTTGGGTTATACTTTTCGTCACTCCTCCTATGCACCTGCCTCGTGGCTGCTACCACTACTCTGGTCAACTTTTTGCTTTGCCTATCTTTTACCGAGTCGCCAATTGCTGAAGACCCTCTGAACAATCTCTAAAGGTTGTGACTTGTTCATGCCTTCAAATCCCTCTCTTGGGAGGCTGAGACTGGAGGACCTGGGTTCGAGGCCAGCCTCAGCTACCTAGTGAGGCCCTCTGCAACTTAGTGAGACCCGGTTTCAAAATAAAGAATAAAAAATAGGACTGGGGATGTAGCTCGGAGGTAGAATGCCCCTGAGTTCAATCCCCAGTACCGCAAAAAATAAAAAAAAATCCCTCTAACTTTGGAATTTCCTCCTGATGTCTGGGGCCCACTGGGTGACAAAAGCGATATTTATACCCGCTGGTTTTGTGTGGCGTCTGGGTCTTATTGGAATAAAAACTTTATAGTCATCCCGGAGCTGCTCCAGAAATCCTGCGGGAGACTCCTGAGGTCCCTGAACAGCCTCGCTGACTTGGGTACGTTAGTGGGCTTGCAGGCAGCCCCCCAATCCCAGCCAGTAGAACCTGGTGTTAGTTGTGCAGACTCCTCCTGCCCTCTCCTGTATTGGGGTCCCAACTAGACCTGGCGGAGGGGAAAGCCTCTCTAATACGCCCCTCACCCCCGTCCCGGGGCAGGGATCCTTGTTCCCCAGGACCCAGAGCGGCCTTTCTACTTTTTTTTTTTTTTTCGGTACTGAGGATTGATCTCAGGGGCTTTCTACCTCCGAGCTATACCCCCAGCCCTATTTTTCATTCTTTATTTTGAAACCGGGTCTTACTAAGTTGCGGAGTGTCTCACTAGGTAGCTGAGGCTGGCCTCGAACCCGGATCCTCCGGCCTCAGCCTCCCAAATACTGGGATGACAAGCGTGCGCCACCACGCCCGGCTGCCTTTCTACTTTTTACCTGAATCCTCTCTCCCTTCAGCCATGAAGAGAGTGGTTAAGAGCTGTTGGCAATCATCCCAGGTGGTCTGGGGTGTGTTAAAAAAAAAAAGTCTCAAGTAGCCCCACCAGAGCCTGCGGTTTCTCAGAAAATGGGGGACTGGGGGGCTTCCAATTATACAAATCACTGGAGAGAACAGTACATAAACCATAAAAGGGGTGATGTCCCGGCCCAATTCCCCCTGTGGGGGGCTTCACAAAGAGGGGAGAATGGGCGCCGCCTCAGCCGCGGCAAGCGCCTGTCTTGACACCCCGTAAGTGGAGCCTCTCCTTGTGTGGGCAGGAGACAAGGGACCCGTAGAGGACTGTGTGTTTCCCCTGGGGTCCCGTCACAGAATTTGGTGGGGGATTTCATCAAGGGAATCCTGTTTCACACAGAAAAGAAACAGGCCAGTAACCATGGGGGAGAATGTCTAAGGAGGGTCAATGTACGGAAACTGGCTGGGGTGTCCAAGACTCCCCGTAACCACGTTCCAGACAGCTGGGGCCGCTGGGACATCCAGAGCCCTCCCCCGGCCTGCCCGCTCTGAGGGTGAGCCACTCACATTCACAAAATGCCTGGAGTTTTTCCGGGGAGAAGTGAATCCCATAATCGCTCTCCCTCTGAAAAACCATCTTTGAAATTTCTCAACATACACCCGAAGGAAGCTGGGTGTGGTGGCGCACACTTGTAATCCCAGCATTTGAGAGGCTGAGACTGGAGAATCCGGGTTCGCAGCCAGCCTCAGCTACCTAGTGAGGCCCTCTGCAACTTAGTGAGACCTGGTTTTAAAATAAAGATTAAAAAATAGGGCTGGGGGTATAGCTCAGAGGTAGAATGCCCCTGAGTTCAATCCCCAGTACCGAAAAAAAAAAAAAGAGAGATACAGCAAACTGAAAGTAAAGGCATTTTACCCAGGACCAGTCCTGAGGACTGGCGGAACTCAAACCAATAGAAAAAAACAAAGATCAGGGAGATCTAGAGACCTAAGATCCAAAAGTTAGAGCACCATCCAGGAAAAGAAAAAGAAGCAGAGCCCATGGACTTCTAAGAAATCAGACAACAACAAACAGGACAATTCACAAACAAGTATTCGCCTTGCAGACTCGGCAGGTGGAGGCTTAACTGTAGTGGCCCAATGCTGGCTTGCGACTTACTTTCTGCGTTTCAGGACCACCATGGATCTTAGGCCTCCGTGGAGGGACAGCTTTAGCCAGTCTTACCATCTTACCAGAGTCTGCCCAACCGGATTCCGTAGCCCTTTTTTTTTTTTTTTTTTTGCGGTACTGGGGATTGAACTCAGGGGCATTCTACCTCCGAGCTACACCCCCAGCCCCATTTTTTATTCTTTATTTTGAAACCAGGTCTTACTAAGTTGCGGAGTGCCTCACTAGGTAGCTGAGGCTGGCCTTGAACCCGGATCCTCTGGTCTCAGCCTCCGGAATGCTGGGATGACAAGCGTGCGCCACCACGCCCGGCTCTTTTGGCGATCTTAAGGACCTCGGTGGTGGAACCACATGCTCTTCTGTGACGGGAGGACCCAACAGAGACACACTCACACAATTGTGGCCACACATTTCACACACCAATATCCTCTTTTGGAGACGTCTCTCCCAACTCAGAGACTTTGAATCTATGACTGCGTCCGGTCTCATCGACTCAGGCCCACCCTAGGGCGCCCTTGCCTGCTCTCCGGAGAACCCAATTTGACCTCATGACCCCAGATGTTAGTGTGGGGCCCCCCTGGGTCTCCCAATGGCCCGAGAGGGCTGCCCGTTGCCTTGGTCTCAGGGGGCAACTCCCCTGAGGTCAAGCACCAGGCAGTTCCTCCCTGGCCAGAGTCCTTCCGGGCCTCTCCCCTGGTCTGGGTCTCTGGATCCTGGGGGACCTCCAAAATGTTTCGAGGTGACCCACAGAGGCACGCCAAACTCCGAAATACCACTAGGGTCTTTTATTCACCGGCCAGAGGGCCGACAGTATCCAGCAGGACAAACTGCCGCCCCAGGACTCCATCACTTGGTTTTTATAGGGGTTGGTTAGGCTGGGGGTTAGTTTAGTTTAGGCGTTGGTTTAGGCAACCAAGGAAGCGCATTACCAAAGCAGAACTTTGCCGTTTGGTGGGCCACGCCATCTCCTGCACTTTGAACAAAGGAGTCTTAAAATACTTTATGGTTTCACAAAGTACACTGGGTCAGAACTGGGCCAGGAGCACATTTTGGAGAAGGGACCCGTTACACCCGAATTCTGAGAACAGAGGGAGGTGCGGTACAAATAGGAGAGATCAAAAGGAAACAGCAGTTACAAAGGGTATTCACCTCAGGGGCGGTACACAACTTTGGCCAACACAAAATCATGGCTCAAATGACACAACTCCTATGCACTCCGCAGAACCCCAGCTTAAAACACCCACCACCACCACCCTCTGGGAAGCCTTCCCAACTTCCCAAGCAGGGATCTCACTCCTGGCTCTGCCCTCCCCCCAGCTCTGGTCCTCCCTGTACCCCAGGGGTACTCTCAGTGTTCAGCAGTCTCTCTCTCTTCCCAGACTTGGGGGGCCCCTCTCTCTGAGTCCCCAGCGTCGCCCATCCCTGACTGCTCACACGCAGAACAGCCAAGAGTATCAGCTTTCCGAGTCTTGTCCGACCATCTCACTGCACAGGTGGGTAAACCGAGGCACAGAGCGAGGCTAAACTGGGAGGCTAGGGGCTTCCAGCGTTCTTAGGTAGGAAGAAATGTGTGTGCGATTTTTTTTTCCCCCCGGGGGGGGCTCACAGCCAAGCGTGGCGGGGAACTGCAGCTCAGAGGTCACCCGCGAGCTCGGGGCCAGCGGGAGGGGACAGGCCTGGCTGGTGGCCCGGCAGCTCGGCGGGGGGGCGCGGGAGGCAGAGGTTGGCGGTGTCGGAAGCCAAAGGCTTGGCCTCCCCTAGGGAGCCGCTTTCCCGGCCCGGGTCGGATCAATGGGCTGTAATTATACCGCGCCGGGCCCGGAGCCGGCGGGGAGGGAGCGGGAGCTGGCAGCGGCGCGGGCGGGCGGGCGGGCGGGGGCGCGGGATGCTCAGAGACCCACGTTACTTTGATTGACAGCCCGGGCCGGCGCCGCGCGCGAGCTTCTGGGGCTCGTAGTCTTTCCCCGGAACTCCGGCTCCCCCGCTCTTCAGCGGTCTGCGCTGGGGGAAACTGAGGCACAGGATCCCCTTGGGCACCCGCACTGCCCTACCTCCACGGAAGTCCATCCATCCCCCATCTGATTTTCTAGGGGACCAAACAGAACGCCTCCAGGATGGGGTAAAGAGTCTGGACTCTTCCCGGTCGTCCCAGCCTGACTTCCTTTCTCTGTACCTCAGTTTACCCATCTGTGAAATAGAGCATCTGTCCCGGAGGCTGGAGGGGCTTTGGCAAGGTAGCAAGTTGCAAGAGGGACTCTTGTTTTTAAAGGGAGGCACGCCAGGCTTATGGGATGGCTCGCCTCGCCCCGTTTTGGGGTGATGATCGAGCCGGATCCCCCTCCTCCACCCCGGCCCAGCTCGGCGGTCCACGAGGGTCTCCGCTCGGCCTAGGGAGGAGGAGCGGCACTCGCCAGACCCAGGAGCGCCTAGTCGCTTTCCCATTGGTCTAGCATATCCTACAGCCTTCTGCCATTGGTTGCCAGTATCCTGATGCCTATTGGCCAGGGCCCATTGTGACGTCAGGGACCCATGTGGGAGCGCCGCAGGCGGATTGGCTGGCGCGCCCAGCCAACCACCGCGGAGAAAGAAATTTCCACAGTAGCTGGGGCGGTGAGGCTGATTTAAGGTGGTCTGAGCAATCCTGGTCCCAGAGCTGCTTCTCAGCTTTTTCCTTTTTTTTTTTTTTTTTTTCAAAAGCCACATGCACATCATAAAAACGCAGCCAGGAACCAGAGACTGAGTCTCTGTCTAGCGGGAGGAGAGAGACTATTAGCAAAACCCCCTCTCCCCATTTCGCAACTCCTTCCCTGATTTTGCAGATGGAGAAACTGAGGCGGAGAGCACGAAGCCTTGGACTGAGTTGGCTGGAGTGTGCGTGGGGGGAAGCGTTCTCGGTGGGATGAAAAGGCCGTGCAGTGCAATCTGCCCAGGCCGTGAACTCCCCGCGCCCGGCGGCTCCTTTCCCTGCTTCCTGCTCCTGCCGGATGTGCATTTCATGGAGTTTGCCGTCCTAGGCCGTCCCGGCGTGCCCCAGCCTCAGACGGGCTGCCCTCAGCGGCGCCTCCCCAAATCGCAACCCCTGCGCCCAGACAAGGGGCGCTGCCGCGTCCAGCAAGCCTGCCTCCTGCTTCCTGGCGGCCCAGGCACGCCGAGAGATGGGCTGCCTGTGGTCTTGGGGCTTCTCAGGCCATCCGCAAATCTGTACTTAGCCTCTGCTGTGGCGTGTGCCTGGTGAGGGTGCAGACCCCCTCCTCCAGGAAGCCTCCCCTCTGCCCCTGGCTTCTCATTCTGGCCTGGCGCTGGCCTCTGTGGGTTTGGACCCGCGCCTTGATGTTGGGTCCAGTCTCCTTACTCTGCACCCACCCACCCTGGAAGCCCCTCTGGGGGGGCCAGGAACCTGCAGCAAGAAGAGGTTATAGAATAACTCTCTGTTTATAAATATACCCATGTCGGCCGGGTGTGGTGGTGCACGCTTGTAATCCCAGCACTTGGGAGGCTGAGACCGGAGGATCCGGGTTCGGGGCCAGCCTCAGCTACCTAGTGAGGCCCTCCGCAACTTAGTGAGACCTGGTTTCAAAATAAAGAATAAAAAATGGGACTGGGGGTATAGCTCAGAGGTAGAATGCCCCTGAGTTCAATCCCCAGTACCGCAAAAAAGAAAGAAAGGATGAACTGTATCCTTTCAGAAAAGGAGGGGGAGGAAATTCCAGGAAGAGATAACAGCCCAAGGGGGGGAAAAAAAAATGTGCAGAGGTAGGAAAGAACACAAATTAGGTAATCTGACCTCTGTAGCCGCAGCAGGGGGCTTGGTGTAAACTGAGGGACGGAGGGGAGACCAGCCAGGCCAAACGTTGCAGAAGGCATCCCAGGCTGGCCAGAAGAGCTGGGAATGTGTTCTGGGGCAGTAGGGAGCCATGGGAGGGGTTAGAGTGAAAGAGGGCCAAGGCTGAAATTGAAGGTTGCAAGGAGGGTGAGCTGGGAGGTGAGGCTCAGCCTCCAAGTGTCAGGGAGGCTGTGGGGCCGACAGGATTGGGCCAAGGTCTAGGTCAGAGGCTACATATTAGGGCTAGCGACATCCAGGGTAGATGCCCAGCTGGGGCCTGGCTCCCCAGGCCTGGGTCTTTTGATAAGGACCTGGGATGGATTCAGAGCATAGCGTCCCCCCGGGGAAGGTTGTCACTAAAGTGTCACGGCAAAAATGGCGTCCCAGAAGTCTAGGCCAAGGTGACGTTCAGGTGACCAGGCTAAGGAAGGGGAGGTCCAGAGGGTACTCGGAGGAGGTGAGGGAGCGGAGGTGAGGCTGGTCCCAGCAGAATGTGGAGATCAGAATCAAGAAGGGGCCTTGAGCCCGGCATGGTGGCCCACGCCTGTAATCTCAACAGCTTGGGAGGCTGAGATGGAGGATGGCAGGTTCGAGGCCAGACTCAGCAACTTAGCGAGACCCTATTTCCAAATAAAAAATAAAATTGATCTGGGGGTGTAACCCGGAGGTAGAAGGTCCCTGGGTTCCATCCCCAGTACCACACACACACACACACACACACACACACACACACGTCTTGAATCTGGCACGGTGGCACACATGTGTCATCTCAGAAACTCTGGAGGCTGAGGCAGGAGGATTGCAGGTTCAAGGCCAGCGTGGGCAACTTAAGGAGAGTCTGTCTCAAAATAAAATAAGGGTTGGGTGTAGCTCAGTAATAGAGCACTTGCTTAGCATGTACAAGGCCCTGGGCTTCATCCCCAGCACCACAAAAAAAGAAAAAAAAAGCATGGTGGCGCACGCTTGGAATCCCAGTACTTGGGAGGCGGAGACAGGAGGATCCAGGTTCATGGCCAGCTTCAGCTACTTAGTGAGGCCCTGTTTCCAAATAAAAAAAATAAAATAGGTCTGGGGGTGTAGCTCAGAGGTAGAATGCCCCTGGGTTCCATCCCCAGTAACTAACACACACACACACACACACACACACACACACACACACACACAATAAATAATGATAATAAACAAAAGGGCGCCACTATTTGGGCTCGTGGACCAGGGAAGGGCAAGATATGTCCTGGGAAGGATTTGGAATTGGGATTTCCCAGACCCCAGGAACCTGGAATCATTAACTCTTGGCGGCTCTGGGAACTGTGCATCTAACACCCTGTTTCTTAGACCTTCCCAGCCGGGGAGTGTGGCTGCTGATTTCCACCTTTAGCCAGACAAGCTAGCTAGCTTGCTTGCTTTTCTTTCTTGTACTGGGCATTGAACCCAGGGGCATTCTGTCTCTGAGCTTCACTCCCAGCCCTATTTTATTTTATTTTTATTTGGAAACAGGATCTCACTAAGTTGCGAAGGGTCTTACAGGTTTCTGAGGTTGGCCTTGAATCTGTGATCCTCCTGTCTCAGCCTCCCAAGTACTGGAATCTGCACAGGCAGCTAAACTCTTTTTTTTTTTTTTTTCCCTTCATTCCCCTGCCTGTGTACTGAGCACTTGTTCCTAGCCAGGCTCTGCCGGGGACCCAGACAGGCTTGGTCCCTACAGAGCGAAGGCCAGGAGGCCAGGGAGAAGGAAGGTTAGAGTTAGAACAGCAGGATGAGTGGGTGCAGGTGCTTAAAGCGGTGGCCAAGCCCCGTGTGGTGGCGCAGGCTTGTAATCCCAGTCCTTGGGAGGCTGAGACCGGAGGATCCAGGTTCACGGCCAGCCTCAGCTACTTAGTGAGGCTCTCTGCAACTTAGTGAGACCCTGTTTCAAAATAAAGACTCAAAAATAGGTAGCTGGGCGTGGTGGCGCAGGCTTGTAATCCCAGTACTTGGGAGGCTGAGACCGGAGGATCCAGGTTCACGGCCAGCCTCAGCTACTTAGTGAGGCACTCCACAACTTAGTGAGACCCTGTTTCAAAATAAAGACTCAAAAATAGGTAGCCGGGCGTGGTGGCACAGGCTTGTAATCCTAGTACTTGGGAGGCTGAGACAGGAGGATCCAGGTTTGCGGCCAGCCTCAGCTACTTAGTGAGGCCCTCTGCAACTTAGTGAGACTGTGTTTCAAAATAAATAATTAAAAATAGGAGAAGCAGGGAAAAGCATCCTGGGTAGAGGGAACAGTAAGCGTCAAGGCTCTGAGGCAGGACTGTTCCCCGCATGTGGGGGAGACCAGTATGACCCAGGAGAGGGAGTGAGGTGACAGCAGAGGAAACTGGGATGGTAGAGCCAGGCATGGTGGTGCCCCCTTGTCATCCCAGTACTTGGGAGGCTGAGACAGGAGGATCGCAGATTCGAGGACAGCCTCAGCAAGTAGCGAGACTCTCATCAACCTAGTGAGACCCTGTTTCCAAATAAGAAATAAAATAGGGCTGGGGGTGTAGCTCGGAGGTAGAATGCCCCTGGGTCCAGTCCCCAGGATCACGAAAAAAAGAAAAAGAAAAAAGAAGGAAGAGGGGGTGAGGGTTGGTTTCTGCAGAGCCTTGTGGTAAGAGTGAGGAGATTGGATTTGTTGATATTTTGCAGTGCCGAGGATCAAACCCAGAGCCACACGCGTCCCAGACAAGCGCGTACCCCTGAGCCGCACCCCAGCCCTGAACTGGATTCTGATGGCAGTAGGGAAACTGGCCACTGAAAACTCCAACACACAGGCGCACCCTCCATAAACCTCAGCATTTCTCTTCCTCCTCTTCCTCATGTCCACCCTGGACCCTCAAAGGGCCCTCTCCCAGACACCCCCACAAGCGGGTCCCCTTCTCCTGTCCACCTCCATTACTGCTCCCCTGAAGTCTTCCTTTGGAGGAAAGACAGTTCCGTCCTCGCCGGGCTCTGGTCCTGCCTGCTTTGTTGCGCACCCCTCCCCAGCCTGATCTGACCAGGCTGGGATCTCTTCTTCTGCCATCTCTCCTCACATCCCTGGGAGGAGGGCACCAGGAATGGAGCCGGGTGTTCAGTAGGCGATGCTTGTACACAAGTTCCCCGATGGCTCTTGTGTGCTTTCCCGGGTTCAGCAACCTACAGAGGTCCGAACATGAACACCAGGGCGGCCGCCTCGGCTTTGTTCCCCAAGGCGCCCCAGTGGCGTGGGCTAACGGGTGC
>PVLC010028798.1:0-20733 GCA_004027655.1 Graphiurus murinus
TTGGTTGGGAAGAAGAAGCGGTTGGGAAGAGGTTGGCCGGGTTGCTGGGGAAGTCCTGGGAAGAAAGATTGTGGGTTGCTAGTGGAAGACGGGTTGTTAGAGAGAGGGGTTATTGAAAGTTTGTAGGAAAAGCACTATTTGGAAAGACGACCTCTGCACTGTGTTTGTTATCGTTCGTGCAACGCCTTGATCCCAGAAAAAGAGAGATATAATAAAAGAGGTTCGAACCAGTAGCATTTAGCCGGCGTCTTTTATTGGGGCCTCACGGCTGAGGGTTCAGCCTGGGGCGCCCGATACATATGAATATACTTAATTTGTTTTAAGAAAACCAAGTATAAAAGGAAATGAGGCTATCTGGAGGGTACAACTGTAATGGACCCAGTGATTAGATTCAGTTTAGCAGAAAAATGGACATAATTTGAGTATTATATATTGAATATTATATATGATTTGATGAAAGAATCTTAAAAGATGCTAAAAGATTGGCATAAAAGAAATCAACATAAATGGGTTCCTAATCACTTTATTGACATATCTAAGACTTAGGATGGTTTTCCTCTTTGTTATAAACTATATGGATTTTTTTCTATAGGAAAGCTTGCCTGTGTCAATGGTTCTTCATGAGAAATCACAACCTCAATATACAACATAGGACAGAATTTTTTAGTTCATTCTAATTTCTTTAATAATGCTTTCAAATGCTATTTCAACTTTTTAAATAAGGCATTTTAATATCCTTTCAGTGACATTTATCTTATTATTCATTTCCATTTTAATTTGTAAATTCAAAAGCATCTGAAAAGGCACGGTCTCGCACACTTATAATCCCAGTACTTGGGAGGCTGAGACAGGAGGATCACAATTTTGATATCAGCCTCAGCTACTTAGTGAGACCCTATTTCAAAATAAAAAATAGGGCTGGGGGCATATTTCAGAGGTAGAATGCCTCTGAGTTCAATCCCCAGTACCACACACACACACACACACACACACACACAGCATCTAAAATCAGAATTTAAATTACTATTTTGTGAAACCAACCAAAAGTTAAAATTTAATTTAGGTTAAGTTTAATTTGAAATCATCAGAAAGAAATTAAAATCAGCCCAAACAATCCCGTGTAAAAAAAAATCCCACATTAAATTTTGTTTGGGTCTATAATAGTGAAATATACCCTCAAACATTTCTTAGATAATAACCCAAACTGAATATTTTTGCTTATGTTGATAAATTGCTCTTGGTAAAGTTGCTAAGTATTGCTACTCAGCATTACAATCTTAAGTGGCAAATTGGTATTCCACTACCTGATTCTCTGCTAATCGGCTTGCTTCTAGATAGATAGACGAAGGAAAGTACTAGGGATTGAACCAAGGGACATTCTACCTCTGGGCTACACTCCCAGCCCTATTTTCCTTTTTATTTTGAAACTGTTCTCACTAAGTTGTGGAGGGCCTCACAAATTTGCTGAGGCTGGCTTCAAACCTTCAATCCTCCTTTCTCAGCCTCCCAAGTACTGGGATTACAGGTGTGTTCCACCATGCCAAGAAAGAATACCAATTTTCAGGAAGAAGATGGAAGAGAAAAATATGAAATAGAAGTGATTAGAGAAGCAGGAAGAAGCCTAAGACAATTCTGAGAAATGGCATTTTAAGAAAAATATTAGCAATCTCACATGCTACAGAGAGGTCCAAAGAAAGTAAGGGCATTGTACTTTTGTAGGCAAACTATTGTCAGTAAGTAATGACTTGGGAAGTCAGTTTGCAAAAAATTATAAAATGAATGCAATTACCCAGATTTTCATAAAATTCTGTGTGTGTGTGTGTGTGTGTGTGTGTGTGTGTGTGTGTGTTACTGAGGACCAAATCTAGGAGCGTTCTTCTCTGAGCTACTCCCAGAAGTGTTCTACCTCTGATTGCGTGAAGGACTAAACAATTTTTAAATTTTGAAACAGAGGATTACTAAGTTTCTGAGAGCCTTGCTAAATTACTAAAGCTGACTACTTCAGACCTGTGACCTTCCTGTCTCAGACTCTCAAGAACTGGGATTATAGACATACACCACTATGCCTGACTAACAAAATTCTTATCTAATGATTTTGTTAGCCAACTAGATAGATATAAACTTCTCAAGAGCAGGACTTAATTTTATTTATTTTACCAATTGTCTTCTATTTTTTCTATCTTCCTTTCCAATTAGAGTTCTCAGATTTAGTAAGTAAAAATTAAAGAAAGCTGAGTTAAATTTTAATTTTAATAAAACTATGAATAATTTTTAGTATGAGCATGCCCTAAGTATTATATAGGGAATACATACAAAGAGTGGGATAAATGGAGGGAGGAAAAGAGGGAGGGGGAGAGAGAGAGAGAGGTAGGAGAGAGATTGATTTATTCTTTATCTTAAATGCAAAGGTATTATTTATTTATTTGGGGGTGCAAATTTAGCTGGATAGCCTATTTTATCTGCTATCCCTACTTCCAACCTCTACCTCCCCACTTCCCCAGCAAGTACAGAGTGGATGAATGAGTAATGGGTAGTGACCTTGGACAAGTAGTTTACTAACATAGGAAGCTCTTTCTCCAGGTGTTTTAAAACAAGCGAATTGGACCTTTATCATAATCTGTAGAAGGATACAGGTTTTCATTTATTTTTAGTCTTTAAATAATTAATATTGTAGGGAAAGGAGGAGAGGAAATTAATTTGAAATTAAATATGAGGGAAATTGTTAGAACAATTAATTGGGAGGGAGAGTTTTGAAAAAGAACACAAGGAAGGGACTGGCCATAGCATGGAAGAATATTGCTTCTTCCTGAAAGAGACTAACACAAGGAAATTGAAAGGGTTAACAAAGAGAATTCAAAATTTTCTGCTTCTGAAAAAATTCAAAACTATAGAAAAATGAAAAATATCATACCTACCCATAAATTCCAGGTTTTATTTCATCATTTTCCAGATTTCATTTCACATATTTCCCTTCAGTCAAACCATCTGAATTAAGCCCCAAACACCATGACACCCCAATCCCAAACACCTCAGCTACAATTCCACAACCAAAGTCGAATGTTTTCCTACTTATGTATAATACCATTATTCTACCCATCAAAATGAGCACTTACATAATATCTTTGAAACACTTGATCTATATTCAGTTCCCCTAAGTACTTTGTAGAACATTTCATTTTAATTTTTATGTTTTTTAAAGAATTTCATTGGTGCGCTGTAACTATTCATTGTAGTGAGATTTAAAGTGATACATCTCATACGCACAACATCTCTTGGTGAGTTTCCCTCTGCATCCTACCCCCTAACCCCCTCCTCCCTTCCCACACTTGCTAGTGAGATCGGTAGCGATACCTTCATGTATGAACATAACATTATTCAGTCTGCCTCCTTCCTCAAGCCTTCTTTTTCTCCTCCCCTTCTCCCTCCCCCAATTCACTTCTACTATTCCGGTCTCTCTCACTTTCAGGAAGTCCCCTCACACCCCCCCCCCTTTTCCCCCCTATTTCCTTTCTTGCTTCCACATATAACAAAAAAACACAGTACTCCTTGACTTTCTGAGACTGGCTGATCTCACTCAGCATAATGTTCTCTAGTTCCGCCCATTTTCCTGCAAATGACACACTTTTGTTCTCCATGGCTGAGTGAAACTCCACTGTGTGTATACCAAATTTTCTGCATCTATTCATCTGTTGTCCAGACAGATAGGTTGGTTCCATAATTTGGCTATTGTGAGAATTGTTCTTCTATAAAATAGAACATAGACCCCTTTAAAATGAAAAAAGGGAATGCAGGGTTGGATGGCGTTTCTTTTGCCTTCATCTGAGTGGAAAGAGGTGCGCAGTCAAGAGATCCTGGGGGAGCCGGGCATGGTGGCCCACGCTTATAATCCCAGCATTTGGGAGGCTGAGACCGGAGGATCCGGGTTCGCCGCCAGCCTCAGCTACTTAGTGAGGCCCTCCACAACTTAGTCAGACCCTTTTTCAAAATAAAGAATAAAAAAATTAGGGCTGGGAGTATAGCTCAGTGGTAGAATGCCCTTGAGTTCAGTCCCCAGTACCAAAAGACCGGGAGGTTAGCACGAATGTTGAGAACAGCGAGGGGGCTTTGGAATGGCTTTGGGGAGCATCCCAAAGGAATGATAAGCCGCATATTCCTCAGGTTGGGAGTCTTGGTGCGCATTCTTCTGCCACCTACCAGCCTCAGGCACAGGGCAGAGGTCCCAGTCTCCTCATCCACACCAGCAGGAAGCTCTCACTAGGGGCAGAGGAGGGGATGAGAGGGTTGCTTGAGTCTTTACACTCACTGCCCGATTCTGGGCAAGTTACTTACACCTGCTGCTTGAACAATGAGGATAATAATAGTAACAGCCCTAACAAGATGATTGCAAGTTGTCTCTGCTTTGCAGTAGTCACAGTGTTGGGGACGTGCTCAGATATCAATTACTATTATTATATAGTCAATATAATAGGGGGAGGATTAACGACCAGGGCTGATAGATAGGCAAATAAAAATATGTAGGCCCAGGATGTAAAAGAGGAAGAAAACGAGTAGCGGAGTTCATGGAGGAGAACTTGACCATTCATCCCTCGCGCCACCTATGAGGACAGACAGGGCGATGTCAGTACCAGAGTTTGATGCCCCGGGGCAGGTTTGTTTTTCCTGTGAAAGTTCATGGTGTGTGTGTGTGTGTGTGTGTGTGTGTGTGTGTGTGTGTGTGTACGCGAGCTCGAGCTCCAGCGTGCAAGTCCCAGAGGCGCAGTCGGGGGCGGGGCGCGCTCCGTGGCCAAGTTCCCAAGCGCTCCCAGGCGGGTCCGACCTGTGCGCACAGGTCTCATTCCCCTCATTCCCCCAGGGAGCGCGCCAGCGCCAGCGCCCGCAGCAAGCGGCCTCAGCAGGCTGCAGCACTGACTTTGCGATGGGACACTTGTGGCTCCAGGGGACCTGGGGTCTCTGGGCGGTGCTCCTGTGTGTCTCGGATCCCCGCACAGGTAACTCAGTCCGGGCGTTAGGGGGGCAAACAAGGAAAGGTCCGCCGAGGCACGACCTCTGCTCCCTCCCGGGGTCCCAGCACAGGCGGGACCACCTGGCACCAGTTCTGGGCAGAGCAGCCTGTGAGTGTGTGGGTGCGGTCCCCTGGCCATCCTGGGGACCTGGGAACCTGGAAACCTGGAAGACAAGCTTGACAGAGACATTGCACAGAGAGACAGAGACAGGGACATAGAGACAGCGTAGCGATTGCTTTCAATTCATTAGTGTTGCTGTTTGATTTGTGGAACCTCCCTGCTTCCTTCAAAGTGACAACTGAAAAGAGACAAATATGGCTGGTTGGGGGTCGTCACACACCGCCTGAGTTCTTCCTCCCCTCAGTCTTCGGGGGTCTTTTTCCTTATTGGAGGGAGTGGAACATCCCCCAGGAGGACAGAAGTGGTCTTTGTGGTGAGTGTCAGTCACTTCCAGGGGCAGCTGCCCAGTGTCTTCAAAGTAATACCCAGGAGAAGCTGGGAGGCGGCTGATAAGATAAGAAATTGGAGTTGTCTTCGGAGATAAGAGAGGATGAACTTGAGATAGGCAAGGCTCAGGACTGTCTGGAGATAGGAGCTAGCTTCCTCCCTGGGGTTCTCTACCCTTGGCTGCCTAGTGTCCAAGGTACCAGAAGAAGGTACATCTTGGAAAGCTTGGCAAAGACAGATATGAAGTGCAGAGGCCCTGGGTCTGGGGGCTGGCAGATGATCTCCTTTATGTTGGAGAGCGTTTGTTCTTCAAGGTTAGTTAGGTCCATGTCACACTTTTTTTTTTTTTAAACCACGGAGTAATGAACTGTCCAATTATAATCTCCTTAACCTTTTCTTGTGCTTCCATTTCAAATAATCATTTCTGTAGCATTTCTTTGTGTCTCCAATTAACATTTTCTATCTACCATGAGAAATGGTTTTAGATTCTTAATTATATTCTTGGATTTGTTCAGTTTAAACAGAAAATAAACACTTCTAGCCCCGGTGTACCTTGGAGATATTTCAAAGAATTACCTGCAGTTCCACAGGGAGCAGTTCACCTGGCCTACGTTTGTGCAGGCAGCCCCCTCTGTCTTGAACTCTCTTATTTCTTAATGGTCCAGACTAATTCCTATTTTTCCTCAGAGATGTAGTAGGGAAATCTCTTCTTTCTAGAAAACTAGGGTAACTCAAGCAGTATGAGTAAAATACCTCCTTGGAGTCACCCATGGCCCTGTGTTCCCTTCTGTCACTCTGAGCTATCTAAGCTGAACTGGAAAATTAAGACTGAAATGCATGTCTGTATTCTCAGAGAGTTAACCTAGTTTGTAGAGTGAATTCATGACCTTTGCATTAAGAACTGAGAATCATTAAGAAGCTAGAAAGATCCCAGAAATGATCTTTCCTGAAGTTTTAGTCTGGTACAGAAGACAATCTCTTCCTAAAACATACTATTCCTCTTTGTACCTGGACTGTGCTTTCAACCTACCTAACATTACACTTCTTGTATGCTCTTATAATGATCTGTCTCTCCATATCACTGTTGTCTGCTTCTGTTTAGGTTGGGAAGCCGAGCAAGGGTTTAAGAGTGTTTTATGAAATGGTAGGTTAGCGTAGTGAAAATGGTTGTGTATTATTTCTCCTCTTCATAGCACTGAAGATAGTGCTTTGCACAAAGCCAGGGAGTCTTAACTGAGTTCATAACTTTAATCCCTATCAAGTCATTGACTGGTAGAGCCCAAAATTAAACCTGGTATATTTTGCTTTCAGTCCTATTGTTTTCACAATATCTTTCTTATGATTCTGTGATATATGGTACAAAATGTAGTGCCTGAAATGAAGAACTTGATGAATGTGCCTCAGCTATACTTTCATATCTTTCAGACGGCTCTAAAGTAGTCCCCAAAGTTACAGAAGTTCTACCTAAATATGGAAGCATAAATGGAGCAACGAGGCTGACTATCAAAGGAGAAGGTACAGTTGGTTGCTTGTTTGTATGTGTGCACCAAAGATTATTTCACATTCAGAGTTTATGGTTAAAAGCAAAAACAAGCCAGGTACAATGGCACATACCTGCAATGCAATCCCAGTACTGGGGAAGCTGACACAGGAAGATGGTAGGTTCAAAGCAAGTTTCAGCAACTTAGTGAGACCCTCAGCAACTCAGCAAGACCCTGTTTCAAAATAAAAAATAAAATAGGTTTGGGGTGTAGCTCAGAGGTAGAATACCCCTGAGCTCAATTCCTAGTACCACAAATAACAACAACAACAAAACAAAAAAAAGCCCACTGGCATTGTCCCTTCAGTTGGTCAAGGCAGTAAAATTCTCTTATTATAGCTACTTGCTTAACACTAGGACCTAGGCTTAATGATTGAACTGAAAGGAGCATCTTTAACCCAGCTCTGCAATCATTTGCTCTACCCTTCATGAGTTGAATACAGTTTAACTTATTTTATATTAAATAAAACATATTGGGGGTGTCAAGATAGAATGTTAGTAAGAAAGTATGATAATGAAATAGCCTGTTAATGAAAGCAGAAAGGAAATAGAAAGCAAAAGTCTGGCTCCCTCTCCTGCCACCTGACCCCTATCTCATACTTCATCAAGGTATGAGTTACGTATGATTCTCTTTCCCCTTGCCTGGTCTTGGGATGGAAATACAGAAGGCAATAAGCAAATATATTTAATCAGTAGCCATTTCAAGGATTAAATAGAAATATGTTGTTATGTCAGCCATAAGGCCCTTATAATATAAATGATTGTAGTATTCAGATACTTAGGGCATTTTTGAAGGATAGCAAAGAAACATTTTTAAAACATTAAAACATCTATTATTATTTGGTCTTTAAAATAAGAAAAATGACAAGCTTTTTTTGGAGTGAAGAGTTGACAAAACAAGATATTTAATTATTCTACCATATATTTTGAAATGTCTTTTTATATTTTTAATATGACTGTAGAATCCAATCTCTCAATGATATTCCTAAAATAGTTTGTGCCCCTTCATTGTGAACAATGTATTTTGAATTAAAATGCTCTTCCTCTAGAGTTAAGATTTGAAGACATATTTGTTAAAGATTATTTTTAAAAATGGCTTTAACCATATCTCCCTTATATTGAAATTATTTAGATGATGTGCTTGGAAGATATTGGGTTTTGAAATTTAAATGCCACGAGAGAAATGTCTAAAAGAAAACCAAAAGCACACAGCCATTTCCTTCTGTTTCCAAATCTGATTTTTTTTTTTTTTCTGATCCAGGAACCATGGTGGAGTTTAGGTGCTCAGACTGAGGAAATGAGGGTATATAGAGGGAGATACACCAAGTAATGTGTACATGTATGTTTGTATCACTTTGAATCTCACTATGATGTATAATTACACTGCAATGATAAAAGTATATATAAAAAAGAAATAGAAAAGCAAAACATTCCACTCTTAAGGGCATCCTGTCCCTCTAGCTATAATCTATGGCCCTTTTAGGACCTTCTGAGGCAGCTTGGTTCAGGACTCTTAGGATTAAATAGAAATATGTGGTTCTGTGATGAAGTACAAAATGTGATGGTGAATTTTGACTTTTACTGTAAGTCCCAATTTCAGAATGCTATTGGCAGAGAATTGGGGAGTAGTCAAATCTTATTTGAATTGCAGATATCTGCGCCCTCACCACTGTTGACTTATTTTCCCTCTCCCTTCTTCAATCACACACTGTAGGTGACTAAAAATGTCTTGGTGTATGTCTTTCCCAGAGGCTGAGTCTAAATACTGTTTTTGCTGCTTTGTAGAAAGAAGCAGAGTAGCATGGTGGTTGGTGATCGCATGGTGGTTGGTGATCAGGGGTTGGGCAAGGGGGGGATAGAGAGGCATAGGTCAAAGGGTACAAAGCTGTAGTCATGCAAAACAAGCTAGCTCTAGTCTACATCATAGTTCCTCTAGTTAATGATAATGTATACTTAAAATTTTATTGAGAGTGGATCTATGTCAAGTATTCTTATTACAGATTTTAAAAAATAATGAAAAAGGCAAGAGGAAACTTGGAGATGATGGAAATATTTGTGGAATTGCTTGTGGTAATGGTTTTCACAGGTTTTTGGGTGACCAAATATATAGGTTTATATGTAATATAGGTTTTGGGGTATCCATGATATATATGGAATATGTATAAAACAGTGAATTTACAAAACACATCAGAGCTACTCTGACTACATGAATATACCTGAAAGAAATTTATTTGAAAGACTATATTCACCTCATTCATCAGTGCTATCTGTGATCAATAGAGACTCCATTTTTACAATTGCATGCAGCACTAATTTATCAATCAAAACCACTTTCCAATGTAATTGCAAATTCTGAGCGATTTCCTAATCATTTGCCCAATATGACTGTTTAAAATATTTCATTTCTGTAAAAGTCACTGTAAACAAGTAAAATATTGCCAGGCACAGTGGGATATGCCTATAATACCAGTATTTGGGAGGTTGAGATGGCAGGATAGCAGATTTGAGGCCAGCACACAAATTTTCAACTATTTCCAAATACGATGTTTAAAAGCAAAAATTTGCTACCGGATTTCTTTGTTTTGATGGCTATGCCTGGGGACTCGGTAGCTCAGTGGTAGAATGCCTACCTAGCATGCATGAGGGGTCCACCCAGCACTGCAAAAAAATAAAAATAAAAAGCCAAAGATATACATACATGTGACTTTTCAGGTATGATGCCAAAACAAAAATGTTTTGAGGAAAGGCATGATCATAGAAGTAATTGAATCTCCTTCTGAGGTTACAGATTTGATGAGGACTTAGTTCTGGGGGGTTTATAACATTTCATTAATTTGTAGCTATGCCTTGCCTTGCTCAGTTATCTTTCTTGATATTTATCATGTCTCTGTCTTTTTTTAAATTAGTAAGATGAGAGGAGTAATATTTTACTTTTGGATTTTTTCTTGCTGTTTTCCAAAGTCTGGCATACACATCTGTTGAAATGAACTATTTGATTATGTGACTGGAATAAGTTACTTCTCTGAGCCTTGACTATCCTCATCAGTAAAATGGGCTATTGACCACTACATCTTGGGACTATTGTGAATATTGAAAAGGACTATGAATATTATAGTACTATGCTCTATAAATTAGAGTTACCTTTTATTATTCTTCGCATTTATGTTATGGGCTTAGTTTTATTTTTTAGGATTTATCTTCTACCTATAACACTATTTTTTTCTTTCTTTCTTTTTTTTTTTTTTGCAATACTGGGGATTGAACTCAGGGCATTCTACTTCTGAGCTACACCCCCAGTACAACTTTTTATTCTTTTTTTTGAAACAGGATCTCACTAAGTTGCGAAGGGTCTCACCAAGTAGCTGAGGCTGGCCACAAACCCAGATCCTCTTGTCTTAGCCTCCCAGGTACTGGGATTGCAAGTGTGTGCCACCACGCCCAGTTTTCCCTATTGTTTTGAATGTCACAACTTTTAAGTACATTTCTTACACTCCCAGAACTGTTTTGTTTTGTTTTAACTAGAGAAGCCAAAACAGCCTATCTTGTACATGACAACTGCTGGCTTAAACAATACTGACATTTCCCATGATACCAGCACAGGCGTTACTTTTGGATTGCTGCTATCAGGAGACCCAGGTTTGTGTGCCTGGCAATTCCTGTCTCCAGTTTTTCTTCAAAAGTAAAAAACACATCAACATGCCAGGAATTTCCCTCTGAAGTGTCAATGTTTTCTGTTTCCCGGGTACACCCAACCCTTCCTGTAATTTGCTTTGGAGGGCCTCCAGAGATGTCATCTTTGTACTCAATTATTTGTTGAAAATTATATTTTTAAATGAAAGTTCTTTTTAAATATACTTTTATTGGCGCATTATAATTATACATCATAATGAGATTCAGAGTGATAGAGACATACATGCACCCAGAACGTGGTGAGTTTCTCTCCAGACCCCCCCCTTCCCTGCACATGATATTGATAATTGGCATTGATAATTTTGTATATGTACATAAAATTATTTTTTTTCCTTCATCAAGTCCCCCCACACACACACTCCCTCCCTGAGCCGCCCTCCATTGCTCTACATTGGTTTCTCCTCCTTTATTTGGAGTTCCTTAAGTTTTCTAATTTATCTCTAGTTTCCACATAAGAGAGAAAATATATGACCCTTCACTTTCTGTGACAGACTAATGTCACTTAGCATAATACTCTATAGTTCTATTCATTTTTCTGCAAATGACATACTTTTGTTCTTCTTTATGGCTGAGTAAAATTCCAGTGTGTATATTTATACTACAGTTTCATAATCCATTCATCCATAGCCATTTCTTTGTATTTCTTTTTATCTCATTGGAATTAGATAAAAATCAGAAATACTTCTATATTTGCTTTTCATCAAAATGTGTAATCAAAATGCATACAAATCTTACTTATTTTATTCGTATTTTCCCATAGATTTTACTCCTAGGATATTTTCATATATGTGACATTATAACCACTCTTAAGCTAAAAACAATTTCTAATATTATTTTTTTCAGGATTGCAGTTGTCTTAAGAATACTGAAGAACTTATCTGTGTTATCCTATCATTGTTGTGGCATGTACCCTAATAGAAATATATATATCACATCCTCAACCATACCACAAGTAAAATTTTCCATTCTTTCGTTAGTTGCCAAAAGCCCTTCTGTGTTCCAAACTCAATGTGAACTCCAAAGATAAGCAGAAGTTGGCAAAAGAGTAGGTCTATGAATGGCTTGCTTAGCTGTTTTCATGTATTTTTTCAAAATTCTATTTTAGTAGTAACTGTATATCTAGTTTCAAAATTCAAATTCAATGCAAATATCTTTCATGTTTAAAATTTATACTTGTATTTGTATTAGTGAATGCCAAGAGAGTTGCTTGATTAAAGTTTAGCCTTTGAGGAATAAGGTGGTGCTTATTAATACTTTTATTTTTTGTTGAGTTTTTACTTACTTTTCCCACATAAAAAGGAAGGAATAGGATGGAAGCTGAGAAGACAGGGGGTGGATCGAGTTACACTGGGTAACAAATAATAGCTTTGACATCAACAACCTGGGTTCAAACCTTAGCTGCCATTTAACTAATTCTGTGTTATCTTCAAAAGGGGATGTTAATATTGAAACTGAATCTCAGGATTTTTGTGACCAATAAGACATTTAATGAGCTCTTAGCTGATACCTTATTGAGTCAGGCACCATACATAAGTTATCACTTAGTGTTCCTAACAACCCAGTAAGATAGATTATGGCCATTTTTTTTTTTCTGATGTGAAAACTAAGCTGAGAGAGTTTGTAGCTTGCTCAAGGTCATACTGGGAAGGAAATGCTGGTGCTGAAATTCCAACCAAAGATGGCAGGATCTGAAGCCTGGCCCCTTTCCATTAAATGTCATAGTCACCTACCATTGTGCCCATTGCCACCTGACGGGCAGCTTTACCAGGCCTGAAGTTTGGGAGTGTTGGGTTTTGATGAAAATCTGGCACAATGAGGTCCAATTTGCAGTCCTATGCTGAACTAGGCAATATTGTAATCATATTATCTAATGGACCTTTGAAGTACCCTGCTCAGTAATTTCAAAACGAGTCACACTATAGATGTCTGACATCTCTATTCCACCACTTTAATTTCTAAAACTATTTTTGTAGTAATGACTGTTTTGTTGAAATGAACTTAGAAATTACCAGCATTTTAAGGTAAATATCTTAAAATATTTACATTTTTCTAACATTAGTATTATAAATAAGACATTTAAATTTTTTAAATTACTTATAGCATTGTAAGTAGTAGTATACACAGGAATTAAAGAATTAAATCTACATCTATGGGTTTACCATATTTTCTTGTTTACTGATGTTAAGTTTATTGTACTATGGGATGATATGGTCTGTAGGTAATTGCATTCTGCAATTCAAGTAATTTATACGTTTACATTAATAGTATGAATGCAAATATTTTAGTGTAAAAATAACTTTTAATAATTTCAGCAATAGTACCAGTCATCAATTTCACCATCATGGTGTTTGAATGTTAAGCTTATGGTGTTGAATGTTAATAGGAAAAATACTTTAAAATGTACATATTTTAATGTACAGAGTCTAGAAATTTTAGACTTAGAAGAAATATGGACAAAAACTACTTATTAATTTATCTTTATAAAATATTATAGTATAGACAATATTATAGATGTGTGTAATTCACTTTGCATAACAGAATAGTACAGGTACGTACCTCTTTAACATTTTTATTAGAAAATAATTTAATTGTATAATTTAATTAATAGAATATTATTTAATTAATCTTACTCATAGGTTTTATTCCTTGGGCTTATTTCAAAGTTGCATATTGTTTTGATAATAAAAACACCTTATGTGGCATAAAATAGTTAATCTATGTTCAATTTCTTCCAAGTGCAGTGTTGAAATTTTGTATATTTATAGTCACATTAAAATAATCTCTTCTCTGCTTTACATTATCCATTTGTCTCATTCTGCTGGGTCATATCCATCAACATGCCAATATACTGTTATTTCACCACCTGAAAAAAGGTAAAACAAATCATTAACCTTCCCCCTGCTCCACCCCCTCTCCAGCTACCACCTCTTTGTATGTTTCCTTTTATAACAGAATTCCTAAAGAGCCTCACGGGGACGCTTTACTCCTCCCTCAGTCTCTTCTCAGAAGAACAGCTAGTGAATCTGGGGGTATACCAGTCTAATTATGCTGCTCCTATTTCAAAGCCCCCAATGGTTTCCCACTTATAAAAATAAACTAAACTAAATTTCTCCTCTCTGAAAAAAAAAAAAATCTCCTCTCCTTCCTTATCACTTCTCCTATTTCATACTTCTCCAACCATGCTTGCTTTTACTTGATTCCATAAACATGGTCCCAACACAAGACCTTGGCACATTCTATTCCCTCTACCCAAAATGCGCTTCCTTTAGACACTCTCATGGCTTGCTTTCACTGAACAATTTCCATGACCACTACCATATGCTTCCTGTGTCTCACTTCGCATCTCTGTGACATCACCTGTGATTTCAGTTACAAATGCTACAAACTCACACTGAGCCCTTAACTCACTTTCCACTACCAGCCCCCTGGTCACAGAGCTGTGAGCAATATACACAGTCAGTGACATTGTGTGGAGGGAAAAGTGGCTCAAGGTTAGGATGTCCATGGACTTCAAGGCAGTAGTCGATGACTAGTTGGCCAGGGACTGAAAGGAATAGGATTGGAAGGTCAAAAAAGAGAAAGTCTTAGCAAGAGGCAAATAAAGAGACTTATGGTAGTTGAGAACAAAGTATGCATATCTACGTGTCACCCCTCACTCCCGTAGGAGAGCAGTCCCTTCAAAGGAAGGCAGTAAGCAGATTGACTAGATGACCCATCCAGCCATCCGGAAGCTTCTCTCCACGGCCAGCTCTGTGCTTGCACAATGGGCTCATGCAGAGTGGCATGGGGTGGAGGCCTTGCATGGCCCAACATCATGGACTGAGTCCACCAATGCTACTGTCTACTGCTGTCACTGGATACCTGAGCTGCCAGTAGCAAAGCCCAACTCTGAGCTTTCAGGAGGATACTAATATGTGGAAGCTAGGGAGAAAGTAGGTCATAAAAGGTACTCTAGATGAAGGAGGAAAAACCTTAGATGAGCAAACAGGGTGACTTAACCACTCCTCAGGGAGTCCACCCAGCTACTCAGTGTTGAGTCCATTACTGCATTACTCCCCTTCTCTCATGAAAAGAGCAGGGATTCCTCATCACAGGAACTGATACCTACTGCAGATAAGGAGTTGCCTTCTGTTCCCCAGCCTCTTCCAGGACCATCTTCTTAGATCCTATAGAGAGTCTCACATAATTGCCATGGGATTCCACAAAATATTGCTTTGGAATAAGCAGCTCATTTTATAGTGAAAAATTTATCCTCATGAGCACATGGCCATGCAACCTGTGTCACCCTGAAACATCTGGCCATACAGGATGATGGAAGAGCCCATTCAAACCACAGACAAGAGGCCAGTTTGGGAGTGACAGCCTGTGGTACAGCATGCTGTCCTCCACCATGCCACACATGAATTACACCAAGGGCAGCTATATACAGCTGTTTCTTAGCAGACAGAATGCATGGAGCTGGACGGACATAAAGGGTTTCTCCCCTTCATTACCACTCCTAGTGATCAGAAATCGAATTTGTGTCATCTGTTTTTGCAGTCTTAGACTGTGCTGGTTTGTGGTCTGAGTTCTTAGGCAGGGAGAATACTTCCACCAGAGATCACAATATATGTTCTGAAACTGAGCTGAGACTACATCTACTACCTAATTAGTTTGAATTCATCAAGCATGTCTAGTACATTACTAGAGATAATCAATTCTGCTTATCATGAAGAAATAATGTTTTTACTTGATGCAGATAGGGAGCAGAATGTCTGGAATTCAGGGTATTCATGGGAGTATCTCTTGGCTTCCATGTTCAGTAATAAGTGCTAATAGGCAATTGCAGCAACCACAACCCAAGAACGGTAAGGCAAGGAAGGGTTCAGATCTCTCAGGGATGAAAACTAATGTCATCCCATTAGCTACAGTGCTGGATAAGGATAAGAGAAGTCTATGGTGGGTGACAGTGGGTGAGGGCACTAATAGAGAGAGGGCATGGTGAATATTAACTAGAGAGTCAGGACCAGTTGTAGCAGTGTGGCCTGTAGCTCATCACATTAACTTTTTTGTATTATATCTTTAGCAGAGCTCTAGGCTGACCACTCCCTTGAAGACTTGGTGATGGATAGTGTTTAAAATGTAGGGCGTAAGCAGATGTGCATGGTGTAAGGGGTAAACTGTCAGGGGCCTTTTCTTTTCTTCTCTTTTCTTTTTTCTTCGTTTGGTGGTACTGGAGATTGAACCCAGAGGTATTCTACCTCTGAAACTCCACTACCAGCCCTATTTTATTTTTTATTTTGAATATAGTCTCCCTAAATTATTGAGAACTTTGATAAGTTTCTGAGGCTATTCTCAAACCTGTGATCCTCCTGTCTCAGCCTCCCAAGTACCGGGATTACAGGCATACAACACTATACCCAGCCATATGCCTTTTATACTTAGCCTCATCTCCTATTGTTCTTAACTCTAATTCTAGTCACAGCTGTCACAGAGTCTCCTGTGTGCTTTGACTTGATCTATGTGTCCAGCTTGAAGTTTCCATAATGTCTCTTCCTTAACTCTGGAACCCATCTAGCATATACCTGTGTGCAGCCCAAAAGGGTTGCACAAAGGGAAAGTTATTGCTCCTAGGGGGAACCCTTAACCAATGGGGACCTTGCCACTGAATCTTTGATTCAGAGAGGCATTCAGTATTTTTTTTTTTTTTTTTTTTTTTTTTTTGCAGTACTGGGGATGGAACTCAGGGGCATTCTACCTCCGAGCTATAACCCCAGCCCTATTTTTTATTCTTTATTTTGAAACCGGGTCTCACTAAGTTGCGGAGTGCCTCACTAGGTAGCTGAGGCTGGCCACGAACAAGGATCCTCCGGTCTCAGCCTCCCGAATGCTGGGGTTACAAGCGTGCGTCACCACGCCCGGCTGGCATTCAGTATTTTTCTTAGAAACTCCCAGCAAGATGGAGCCACAGTGGTCCTCAGTTATGCCTAGCCCTCCTTCTTTCAGGTTTTACTCTCCCTAATTCCTAAGAGGTCACTGCCTAAATAAAGTACCTGCTTGTAAGTCCTCACCTTAGTCTTTGCTTTATATGGAACTTGAGGTAATGTCCCCATCCCTTATAAAACAGTGTTCCTCTCCTCTGTTCTTTCTAGCCCCTTTAGCCTGTTGCTTTTAAATAGTGGTTTTCCCCACCACATACAGTGTTGTGTGTGTGTGTGTGTGTGTGTGTGTGTGTGTGTGTGTGTGTAATCAACTAGTATTCTGACATAATTCTTTAATGAACAAATTAAAGTCCAATATTTATACATCCAAAGAAAATTACTCTCATGGGGTTAAATATGAAGTAGGTTAACTGTTTACTTCAATACTATTTATTATTATTTATTGAGTGGTTTGATACTGAGTTGCAATTGTTAGATCTCTGAAAATAGAACTCCATTCATGATAATTTAATCTTCTTATTTTTCCAGGTTTTTCTCAAGCAAGCCAATTTAACTTGGGAGTTGATAATGCTGAGCTGGGAAACAGTGTGCAATTAGTTTCTTCTTTCCGGTCAATTACTTGTGATGTAGAGAAAGATTCAAGTCACTCAACTCAAATCACATGTTATACTAGGTTTGTTTTAAAGTATCTTTAATAACATCATTCTTATCATGTCAGAAATCCATTTTGCATATTGGAATTTTAACAGTTTTATTACTCTGTCTATTGTCAATAATATTTTTCTGGTTATCAGTTATGTTTGATTTCATAATGTTTAGACTATTTTATACCTTTATTATATTCAATTATAATGCTCTTTCTGCATATGGACATGATAAAAATACATTCTTTGTCATTGTATTAGAGCTATTATCTTATCATTATTGAGCTCTTTTAGGAGATAAATGGCAACTATTAAAATGTAATCATGTGCCTCAAAATACCAAAATTATGCTTTCCTGTTCAGTTTGATTAATTTTGCTCAAAATCTCACATAGTTATTAAGATTAAAGATGATGATTTTGTATAGTGACATTTCAAGTTCTTTCTTTTCCACCTAAATTGATGTGTGTTATTAACAACTTTGGAAAAACAGTTAAAATCATTTGAAATTGCAATTTTCAATGTTAGCCTTAGAAACAGGGGGGCACATTTTCCAGAGGATCTTATTTATGTTAGACTTGCTGGCTGTTTCTCAGCAGCAAAAGCTTACTTAAGGGGAAATTTGATTAACTAGAACTTTAAAAAAAAAACACAGCATGAAATAGCTGAATATACCAATGGGGTAATACTATTTGAGATGGTTATTGCTGGGTTTTTGTTATTGAATTTGTTATCCTTTTTTCCCATTTTTTATTAGTGCATTGTAATCATACATTGTAATGAAGTTCAGGGTGACAAAGGCATTAATAAGCACCATCATGCATAATCAGAATAGACCTTTGCCTGAGCCATGTGATATTAGAATTTGCAACATAAGGTTGCTCAGGATTAAGCTCTTCTTTCTGTAGCCTAAAATGGAATTTAACTATCCATCAATTAGAATTTTATAAATTATATTTTCAAAAATAACATGTAATACTGTATACTGAATAAATGTTATTGCATTCCTCATATGTTCTTCATTTACCTTGCAGAGCAATGCCAGAAGATTCTTATACTGTTAGAGTCAGCGTGGACGGGGTTCCTATTGCAGAAAATAATATCTGCAAAGGTCATATCCACAGCCGGGCTTGCAGCTTCTATGTATGTGGGATCTCCTCTTTAATTTACATGTAATTGGGCACTTTTTTTTTTTTTTTACTGAACTGGGTTTTTATTTTTTATTTTTACAGATTGTTACCTCTTCCCACATTAAAAAGTATATTAGTAGGTAACTAAGACTAATTTCCCCAGTCATTGAATTTCTCCTAGTAACTGAATCTTATGTACTTCTAGCTTCTTCCTCACACTTAAAATTAATTTTATTAATGATTTAAATGCTTATATTTCCAAATTATTTTTGTTCACACTCTTCCATCTTTCTCCATTTCTGCTCTTAGTTTGATTCTCTCTTGTCCTATTTTCATAGGATTTGCCGCTTCATTTTAAATAGGAACGTGACTCTCTTCCCTTCTAATTTCTAATGTAATGAGCCTGAGAGTAGCATAGGAGCCACTCAAAATTTAATTGCCCTTAATAGAGATATTTAAAAACTACATTTTCTTCTATGCACCATCTCATATATTCTTTTATTTTTTAATGTGTGTGTGTGTGTGTGTGTGTGTGTGTGTTATTGGTTCCCTCTTTTCTCTCTAGATATGGGACCAAGTTCTGTGTATGCCATACATACATAAATGGCCCCCAAATAACCTAAATTCAGCATAAGTCATCTGGACTTCTTATATTTTCCCTTCAGCTTACTTTTTGTCTAATTATTTCTTACCATCTCAAGCTACACTTGTTACCATCTTTGGTTCTCCTAAGCTTTGGCCTTCAATCCTGTAGCTGTTCAGAAGCCACACTGGGATGATTCCATCCTCTGACTTAGCTCATAGGTGGGTCTTCTCTTTGTCTTTTTTCCTACAAGGCCTTTGTTTTGATGCTGGTCTTGTCAATTCTCACTTGTATCTCACAATAGCCTCGTCATAGGTCTTTCTATTTTCCGTCATTGCACTGTTTGCCTTATCCCTCAAAACTACGAATGCTATTGTCTTTCCACTACTCAGTAATCCTCCTTCCTCCATTGTTTGGAGGGCTTCCTCCTTGTTTCACAGTCAAGAGCCAAGTCAATTTCCAGTAGTGACTTCTGACATTCTCCCTGGCCAAGGACTTGTACAGCTTACATAGTTCTTTTTAGTGAATTATTTCTCATAATTAAGATAAAGAAGAGAAAAAGTAACATCATGCAAATAAATCTGCTTAAAATAATTTTCTCTAATAATTTATACTTATATTGAGTTGTGCTGTGAAAATTTAACATATACATTTTAAAAATGTATTTGAAGCCAGGCATGGTGGTGCATGCTTGTAATCCCAGCATTTGGGAGGCTGAGACTGGAGGATCTGGGTTCGCGGCCAGCCTCAGCTACCTAGTGAAGCACTCCGCAACTTAGTGAGACCCTGTTTCAAAATAAAGAATAAAAAATAGGGCTGGGGATGTAGTTCGGAGGTATAATGCCCCTGAGATCAATCCTCAGTACCAAAAGAAAAAAAAAAGTATACTTGTATATAACTTAAAACTGAGCTAGTAACCAGGTATGGTGGTACACACTTGTAATCTCAGTATTTGGGAGGCTGAGACAGGAGGATCACAGGTTCAAGGACAGCCTCAGCAACTAGTGAGACTCATCAGCCTAGTGAGACCCTGTTTCAAAATAAAAATAAAAGTAGGGAATGGGAGTATAGCTTAGAGGTAGAATGCCTCTGAGTTCAATCCCCAGTATTTAAAAAAAAGGAAGAAAACTGAGTGAGTTTTATAAATGAACAGCATTCCCTTAGCCATTCACCCCTTTCTCATTCTTCAAGGAAAACCACTCTCAACAGCTTTAGCTATGTATTTTGATATTTTAAAATAATATACTCATTACTTAGAAATATGCATATTACTATTCCTGAATCCTTAAAGTTTAGCTATTATCTCTTTAGTTCTTACTAGGGAAGGTGAGAACTTAGTACTTAGAATCCTACATCAACATATCAGTATTATCAGTAGTACTGCATAACACTACTCAAAAACAAGGGCTTCAAGCAACAACAATTTATATTGCTTATGCAGCCCAGGGTCAGCTACTCCTACTCGAATGTTTATATAGTTGGCAGCCAGTCAACAGGCAGTCTTCTTTCACAAACTTTCTGGGGTTTTCTCCCTCTCTTTTCTGTTGCTGTCTACTATCGTGCGCCCCAGGCTGAATCTTCAGCCATGAGGCCCCAATAAAAGACGCCGGCTAAAAGCTGCTGGTTCGAACCTCTTTTATTATCTCTCTCTCTTTTCTGGGATCAAAGGTTTTACACACACGATAACAAACACAGTGCTGAGGTCGTCTTTCCAAATAGTGCTTCTTCCTACAGACTTCCAATAACCCCTCTCTCTAGCAACCCATCTTCCACTAG
>PVLC010028799.1:0-20733 GCA_004027655.1 Graphiurus murinus
GAGAGAGAGAGAGAGAGAGAGAGAGAGAGAGAGAGAGAGAGAGAGAGAGAGAGAACGGGACTGTGTGTGTGTGTAACTGGGAATTTAATCCAGGGGCATTCTACCTCAGTTCTGGATTTTTCTTGCCTCATTGAAACAACATCCCCCCCTTATATCAAGAACTGTAATGAGGGAAGTACAAGACACAGTGCAATAACCAAGCATTGCAAGTTCTCCCTCTAATCTGCACTCCACATTGGTACCAGGTTTATCCTAAGAGTCTTCTTCCCTCTTGCCGCAGACGAATAGCTCATAGCCAGCCTCTCTACTCACATACCTGCTTTCTCAGGACGTAGTCAGCAATCCCCTCCCCTTGCTGGCATCATCAATCCCCTCTCTCTATTGCATCAGTCTTTATTTTTTGGTGATAGTGATGGTACTGGGGATTGAACCCAAGGACACCAAGGGCATTCTACTTCTGAGCTACACCCTCAGCTCTTTTTTTTTTTTTTTTTTTTTTTTTTTTTTTTTTTTTTTTTTTTTTTTTTTTTTTTTTTTTTTTTTTTTTCCAGTACTAGGGATTGAATCCAGGGCATTCTACCTCTGAGCTCCAACCCCTAGCCCCATTTTATTTTTTATTTTGAAACAAGATCTTTCTAAGTTGCTGAGGCAGACCTTGAACCCATGATCCTCCTGTCTCAGTCTCCCAAAACTGAGATCATAGACAGGCACTACCATGCCCAGCTAATTTTGCAGTTTTTTTATTTTTATTTTTTATTTTTGCAGTACTAGGGATTGAACCTAGGGCATTCTACCTCTGAGCTACACCCCCAGCCCTATTTTTCATTCTTTATTTTGAAACAAGGTCTCACTAGGTTGCAGAGGGACTTGCTAAGTTGCTGAGGTTAGCCATGAACCTGCAATTCTCCTGTCTCAGCCTCCCAAGTACTGGGATTACAAGCCACCAGGCCTTACCCAAAAGCTATTTCTCACATGTTAAAAACAAACAATCCTCTTTTGACTCCACTTCCCTCTCTAGCTGTCACTTTTTCTCCTTCCCTTTGTATCAAAACTTCTTGAAAAAGGTATATATACTCAAAATGTTCACTTCCTCTTTTTTCTCTCTTGAACCTACTCCAATCATATTTTCGTCTTCCAGTTAAAAAAAAAAAAAGAAACTACTCTTCTCAAGATCACAAGTAAGCCCTACATTGATGACTCGGATTAGCATTTCTTAATCTTCATATTGTTTTATTTTATAACAGCTGATTTCTCTCTTCCTTAAAACACTTTCTTCACTGACTTCCAGGATTGCTCACTCTTCTGGTTTTATTCACTTTGACCTTTCCTTCTCTGTGTCTTTTCTGCTTCCTCTTCATTTTCTCAATCTCTAAATGTCAGAGTTGCCCCAGGACCCATTCATTGTAACTCTTTTCTTTTCTACATACACTCATTCCCTAAGTCATTTTTTCTGGTCCCTTGGCTTTTTTATTTTATTTTATTTTATTTATTTTTTCCCGGTACTGGGGATTGAACTCAGGGGCGTTCTATCTCCAAGCTATACCCCTAGCCCTATTTTTTTTCTTTTTTATTTATTCTTTATTTTGAAACCGAGTCTCACTAAGTTGCGGAGTGAACTCAGACCCATATATCGAACAGCCTATTTGTCACATCTGTTTGGGTATGTAATAGACAACTCTCATTTAATATGTCTAACCTGAGCTCTTGATACTTTTTTTCAAATCTGTCACTCCTGCAGTTTTCTTTGTGTCCCTTAATGGCAACTCTATTCTTCTAGTTGCTCAGATCAAAAAGTTTGGTGTAAGCCGCACATGGTGATGCATGCTTATAATTTCAGTACTTGGGAGGCTAAGACAGAAGGATCCCAGGTTCGAGGCTAGCCTCAGCAATTTAGACCTTGTTTGAAAATAAAAAATAAGATAGGGTTGGAGATGTAGTTCAAAGGTAAAATTCCTCAGTACCACAAACAAAACAATAACAAAAAAATCTAGGGGTTTAAGCCCGGCGTGGTGGCGCACGCTTGTAATCCCAGCATTCGGGAGGCTGAGACCGGAGGATCCGGGTTCTCGGCCAGCCCCAGCTACCTAGTGAGACCCTCTGCAACTTAGTGAGACTCGGTTTCAAAATAAAGAATAAAAAATAGGGCTGGGGGTATAGCTCAGAGGTAGAATGCCCCTGGGTTCAATCCCCAGTACCGCAAAAAAAAAAAAAAAAAAAAAAATCTAGGGGTTTAGCTCAGAGGTAAAATGCCCTGGGTTCTGTCCCCAATGCCAACGACGACAATAATACTAATAATAATAATAATAATTGTTATTATTATTATTATTATTATTGGTACAGTTTGATTTTTCTTTTTCTCATAATCCATATCTGATCCATCACCAAATTTTGTCAACATTGCTCTCAAAATCTATCAAGAATCTAGCCAAGCATGGTGTTGTGGTACCCACTTGTAATCCTAGTACTTGGGAGGCTGAGGCAGGAGGATCTCAGGTTTGTGGCCAGCCTCAGCAACTTAGTGAGACCCTCCACAACTTAGAGAGACCCAGTTTCAAAATAAAGAATATAATAGGGCTGGGAGTGTAGATCAAAGGTAGAATGCTCCTGGGTTCGATCCCCAGTACCACAAAAATAAATAAATAACAGTGTAGGGCTTGGGGTGTAGCTCAGTGATAGAGTGCTCGTCTAGCATAAGCAGGGATCTAGGTTCCTTCCATAGCAACCCATAAATAAATAAAAGTAAAATTACAAGATTTAGCCTGTTAACACAAATAACATTTTAATGAAAAAATAACCATACTTTCTAAGTGAGAAGAATGGTATTGCTTTACATTTTTGAAAATCTGGTAAAGCCTGGCTTAATAGAAGAGAGTTGTATTCTTATATCTGCTTCTGCAGTGAATGTGTGGTGAAGTCATGAAGCCTCTAGACACAGTATTCTCATGAGGGAATGAGAGTTAGAGGAGAGTAATATCTCGGTGTCATTATGAAAATAGTCCTGCTGTCATATATATCTGTGACTTCACACAAACATTCTCCTCCCACTCTACATAGCAAGCTCCTGCTGGTCAGCCATAGCCCACCTCACCTCCTGCTTTCTCCTGGCGATTCATTGTTTCCCTCTCTACTCCCACAACATATTGCTTCTCCCCTCCCCCACCCCTTTTCTTTCTTTTTCTTTTTTGGTGCTGGGGATTGACCCAAGGACATCCTACCTCTGAGCTATACCCTCAACCCTCTCCCCTTTTTTGCGGTACTGGTGATTGAATACAGGACATTCTATCCCTGAGCTACACTCCCAGCCTTATTTTATTTTATTTATTTATTTTTGTGGTACCAGGAATTGAACCCAGGGGCGTTCTACCTTCGAACTACACCCCCACCCCTATTTCTTATTCTTTATTTTGAAACAGGGTCTCGTGAAGTTGCAGAGGGTCTCACTAAATAGCTGAGGCTGACCATGAACCTTTGATCCTCCTGTCTCAGCCTCCCAAGTACTGAGATTACAATTGTGAGCCACCATGCCCGGCTTTTATTTTATTTTTGAAGCAGGGTCTCACTAAGTTGCTGAGTCTAGCCTTGAATCTGTCAGCCTTGAATCCTCCTGTCTCAGCCTCCCAAGTATTGGGATTACAGGTGTACACCACCACACCCACCTACCCTCAACCCATTTATTTATTTATTTATTGGCACTGGGGATTGAACCCAGAGGCATTCTACCTTTGATCTCCACCCCCATCCCAATTTTATTTCTTATTTGGAAACAGGATCTCACTAGGTTGAAGAGAGTCTCACTGCTTGATGAGGCTGTCCTTGAACCTGCGATCCTCCTGTCTCCACCTCCCAAGTACTGGGACTACAGGTATGCACTACCACACCTGGCTTTTTATTTTAAAATAGGGTCTCACTACATTGCTGAGGATTTCACTAAGTAGCTGAGGCTGGCATCAAACCTGTGATCCTCCTGTCTCAGCCTCCCAAGCACTGGGATTACAGGTTTGTGCCACCATACTTGGCTCTTGTTCTCTTCTCCTACCACATATTGTGTTATTTCTTGTTATCAGTGTTAGTGGCTATCTCCCCAATTGACTGTCTTTCTACAGGCAGCAACTATAACTTAATCTTCTTTATATCCCCAGCCCTTCCCACAGTACCCAGCAAAAGATACGTAGTAAACACGCACAGGGTAAAGAAACAATAAGAGAAAGGGTGGAGGAAGAGGGGGCTCCAGTCTCCTTGCCGTGAGCTCTGGCGCTCCTATAATACTTCTTGAAAAGACTATCAGTATCAAACTTGTTTCTGACCTCTGATGAGGTGAATCCCAGCCATTCATGTGGTCCTTCCCATGAAGTGGAGAAGACAAAGTACATCAGTTTCATTTCACACACGAGGAAAACAAGGTTCAGAGGGTAAAATGACCTGCCCAAAGTTAGTGACAGGACCAGTACTTGAATGCAGGTAACAGACTGAGTCTAGTGTTTCCATGTTTTTCTTTCCTTCCTTCCTTCTCCTCCTCCTCCTCCTGCTCCTCCTCCTCTTTCTTAAACTAAAGATTGAACCCAGAGACATTCTACCTCTGAGCTACACCCCCAGCCCTATTTTATGATTTTTTTAAATTTCAAAACAGAGTCTCACCAAGTTGCTGAGGGTCTTGCTAATCTTTGAGGCTAGCCTCAAACCTGCAATCCTTCTGTCTCAGCCTCCCAATTACTGCAACAACCACACCTGATATCAAGTGCTTTTTCTATTTTATGCCATATTTCATGGTCTCTGAGGGCTGTCAGAGTTCTGGTGACCTGTGGGGTGTTACTCAGAAGCCTTCAAAACTGCCTCTGGCTTCTGAATTGACTTCCTAGTCTTCTTTGGACCTTCTTACTAAAAACTATCATCTTAGGGATTCATTCCATAAACATCCATCTACTCCCAGCAGCCTCTTCTTTCCTTATCATCAGCTGCCTGCGGCCATCCCCATTCACCAGCCCTGGAGGCTGGCTCTTGGACCCAGGAAGCGCTCCATCATCATTAGCTATCCCTGAGCATTTGGCCCTGGGCATAGAAGAGCAAGACAGGCCTTGTCCTTAAGGAGCTCAGCCCCATCTGTTTCCTTTCCCACCTTGAATACACTGTTTTCTCCTTCTGGAATATACCCTCTCCTAAACCTGCCAAATCAGGGCAGTCTGTTGTGCTTTCTTCAGGGTTTCTGTAAAACTTTGTCCCATCTCTGCCATAACTTATCATGTAACCACAGTCATCCGTCGCTCTCTCCCTCCGATCCTGAGTTCCATGCTGTTTACCTGTGTCTTCAATCCCTGATCTCATGAGACTGCCAACCCCTCCCCTCTCTTGGAAACACTCCACCCCTTTCTCAGGACATTCCACAATCTTGATTCTTCAATCTTATGGACCACTCTTTAGACTTTTTTGTTGGCTCTCCTTCTCTTAGATGTCTCAAAAATGGGTTCCAGGGTCAGATTGCTCCAGCTCTACCATTTATGAATCATGTGAGTTTGGCAAACATATTCAGAGCCTCCACTTCCTTATCCTAAATTAGGAGTAGTAATAGCACCTGTTTCATAGGGCTTATCCATGGATTAAGTGAAATATAATTCAGGAAAGCGCTTAGCTCTGCGCCTGGTATGCAGTAGGCATTCAATAAACGCTATTGTTATTATCGTGATTATTTCCTGGCATCGAGACTATTCCAATAGTCTCCCAACTCATCGCTCCATCTCCTCTGGTTGTTATTCTCTACCCTGAGAGAACAAACATGGAACATCTATTAAGTGCCAAGCACTTCATCCTCATTGCAATCTTATACAGTAATATTGGTATCATTTTATAAAAGTGGGGCAAATTGGCCGGGCATGGTGGCACACACTTGTAATCCCAGTACTTGAGTGACTGAGACAGGAGGATTGCATGTTTGAAGACAGCCTCAGCAACTTGGTGAGGCCCTTTGCAACTTAGTGAGACCCTGCTTCAAAATAAAAGAATAAAATTGGGTTGGGAGTGTAGCTCAGAGGTAGAATGCCACTGGGTTCCATCCCCAGTACCGCCTGCTCCCCCCAAAGTGGAACAAGCCAAGATATGAACATAGGTCTGACTCTCAAGCCTTCAAATTACCAGGAAACCATAAAATATCATTTTCACACATCATTCTGCTTAACAAGACCTTCAATCACCACCCCCTTCAGAATACCACCCAGAATGGTTATCCTAGCATCTTGTAATAGTTCCCTGTCTTCCCAGCACTTGCCTACAGGAACCCTGTCCAGAGAAACTGATTTGCTGCTCCAGCCACGTCCTGTATACCCTCAACCTCGCCTCAATCCAGCCTTTCCTCCAGCACCTAGCTAGAGTCAGGCCTCCTCCCTAAGCCCTCTCCTCACCACCCAAGACCCTCCCTTCACCCCCCCACCCCCCAGTAGAGTACTTGCCTGAATCCTTTTTGATACCTGTGTTGGCTGTCCTTTTTCTTGGCACTTATGCTTTCTCACCAAGATGTCAACCTCTGCACTTCAGGGAATGGGCCTTCTTTTTGGTTTGTTTTTAGTACCCCAAGTAGCCCAGAGCCCTACTTATAAAAAGTACTCAATAAATATTATAAAAGTGCCCATCTTTTGTATAAAAGATGGTCCTCCCAGCTGAGTGGCCTCTCTCTGTTGGGGAGAGGAGAATGAACTTCACCTAAGGCTTCCTAGGACTGCCCCCCACCCACCCTTTAAATGCTGCTCAGGTCAATGTTTTTAGCTTCTCACTCCCCCCTCCCCCCCACCACCACTACCACGGCCCCTTAGTCCCCTTCTCCAGCGCCGCTCTGACCAGGTTATTCCCTTAGCTCATTCTCCTCCGACCCGGCCCACACCCCAGGGCTCCCCTCGGTCCCCACCCTCAAGCTGTCTCTCAGATCCCCTCTCCTCCAGGGCCAGTCTTCAGACCCTCTTCCCCAGGGCCGGCCTTGGCTTCAGACCCCACCCCCTGGCGTCCAGGATTATTTATTTAGCCTCTTGGTCCTCCCTCAGGGCTGCCCCCAGACCCTTCCCGCCCCGCGTCCCCGCTCTGGACCCTGCCACCCCCCCCAGCTGTCCTTTAGCCTCGGCGACCTCCTCCCCAGCGCCCCGCTCGCCCCCGCCCCGAGGCTCGGAGCCGCCTCCCGCAGGTCCCGCCCGGTGCTGCCCCCGCGCCCCCGGCCGCCCCCCACCGGGGCGGGGCGCGCGGAGGCGGGGGCGCGCTGGCGGCCCAGGCGGCGGCGGCGGCGAAGGCAGGCGGGCCGGGCGCGTGTCCGCGGCGCGGTGACTCGGCGGCTCCGCAGCGGCTGCAGCGGGAGGACCCGGCCGGAGCCGCCGCCGCCGCCATCGCAGCCGCGCGGCCGGGCCCCGCCGCCGGGATGCCGAGGAGCCGGGGCGCGCCGGGGCCCCCGCCGCCGCCGGGCCAGGCCCCGCGCCCGAGCCGCTGGCGGGCGCCCGGGCGGCTGCTGCTGCTGCTGCCCGCGCTCTGCTGCCTCCCGGGCGCCGTGCGGGCGGCGGCGGGGGCCGGGGGCCGGGCGGCGGCGGCGGCGGCGGAGCGCGCGGCCGAGGCGGAGGCGCCCTTCGCCGGGCAGGTGGGCAGCGCGGCCGGCGCGGGCCGGGGCGGGCGGGGGGCGGCTCTCGGGGGGTCGGGGCCGCGGCCCAGGCGGGAGCGGGGAGGGCCGCCCGCGGGCTCCGGGCTGCGAGTTCAGCACCGCGGACAGGGGCAGCGGCGGGGGCGGAGCGGGAGGGTCGGGATTGTTTTGGTGGCGGTGGGGCGTGTGGCCTGCATGACTATGTGTGAGGGAAACCGTACAACGCCTGGGAGTAAATAGTAAGCGCCGCCAGGCTGTTGTGGGCTGGGAGAAGAAGCCGAGGAGGTTCGAGCTGGAGAGGGGGGAGGGGGAGGGCGGAAGAAGGACTCGATCGCTGTCTGCGTGGAGACACTTGCTCTGCGTGGCCACACAGGGTAGAACTGAGGCCAGCGGGGGTGGGGGTGGGGGCAGCAAGAAGGCAGATTCCAGCTCGAAATAGGAAGAAGTTTTAACAATTGGAGCTGCTCAGCAGTGGCTTGTGCAAGCGAGAGCTCGAGGGGGGACTGTATGGATGCATGCCTCATGACAACACTGATGCCAGCCAGCTAGCGTTCACTGAACACTCACTACGCGCCAAGCCTGGTCCTGTGTTGCATGTGAATTAGCTCACTTAATCTTCATAACTACCCCATGAGATAGTTGCCATTATTATCCCCATTTTCCAGATGAGGAAATAGAGTCAGGGAGTTTAAGTAACTTGCCCAAGGTCACACAGCTCGTGAGGGGTGAAGTTGGAGTTCTAACCTAGGCAGGCTGATGTTAGGCTCTTCATAGTCAGCCATGACCTTATTCTGTATCCCACGGGTAAGGGGGCAGTTGGACTAAGTCATTTACCTTATGTCTTACAAGAGATCGTTGTTTAGGTCTGCAGTCCTAAATAACAATGTTGAGACACTGGTGTTTTGCTGGGGGAAAATCAAAGTGATTGCCAGAATTATCCTAAGAGAAGGAGTGGATTTGTTGAAGCAGGCAGTCTGTTTATTCAGGAGGATATGCCAGAACAGCAAGTTTTAATTTGGCCTGGGACCCAGAGGGTTAGAAATTCCCTGAAATTCAGTGCGAATTTTTGTTTGTATGTCCAAGTGTGTGTCTTTCTAGGAGAGAATCCCTAGAGTTCTTCAGACTTTCAAAGGGTTACATGTTCCAAAAAATTGAAGGTACATAGAACAATCTTTAGGCCCAGTTAATAGTTGTCTTCCAAAGATCTTATAATTCCTGGTGGCTTTTAGTGAAAACTTTCCCTACCTTGTTTGTGGTTTAGCCTTGTCACATGTCAAAGTAATGAGTTTACACTTTAGAAAAAGTAGGATTCCCTTAGACTCCTTAAATGCTCAGGGTGACGCAGAAAGACCCTAACCTGGGATTTAGGTGGCCTGGGCTCTCATCTGACCTCGGCCCCTGGTGGTTTCTGTGACCTTGAGCCATTTCCCTGCCCTCTCTAAGCTTGAACTTCATCATCTCTAACACAAGATCTCAACTCTGAAATCTTTTACTCCTATTCCAAGCATTAAGAGGAGGCAATTTAGCCAGGCGTGGTGGTGCACGCTTGTAATCCCAGCATTCCGGAGGCTGAGACCGGAGGATCCGGGTTCTCGGCCAGCCTCAGCTACCTAGTGAGGCACTCCGAAACTTAGTGAGACCCTGTTTCAAAATAAAGAATAAAAATAGGGCTGGGGTGGAGCTCTGAGGTAGAATGCCCCTGAGTTCAATCCCCAGTACTGAAAAAAAAAAAAAAAGGAGGCAATTTTCTTAAATATGCTAGGATTTGGAGAAAAGGTTATGTTTACCCAGTCTTCATCCTTACCAGTTTCACAGGCTTTGATTATTTAACCTCTCTTGGCCTATTTATTTTCAAATTTAAGTTTCCCCACTATGATAAGCTATCTCCAGAATAGCCATATTCATCCTCTGGGTTCTTCTGGTTGCCCCTTTGGGGTATTTTTGGTCCTAGTTTTCAACCTGACAGTTGTCCCCAGGCATGGAACCCTATAGTTTTGCATAAAGAAAGGATAATTTCTTCTTTGGTTTCCAAGTCCATCCTGCTTCTGCGTATGCCTTTGTTAGCCATCCTGACCTCAACATATTAGGCCACTGCCTTTAGGAAACAAAATCCAATAGCTCCCTGATCCCTTTCCTGGGTCAAAACTGATAGCCTGGAACACAACACCCTATGAGTGCCTTGCCAGCCATTCCCCCACATTGAGGTTCAGCTGCCATTTTGTCTCTGTCTCTCAGTCTCTGTCTCTGTCTCTCTCTCTCTCTCTCTCTGTCTCTCTCTCTCTCTCTCTTCCTCTCCTCTCTTTTGTCATAGTGTTTCCCTATTTGATATGATCTGCAAGCCTGAAATTTTCACTTTGCGCCACTTCTTCTGGATCACTTATGAAAAATTGAAGTCAGACAGGTCCTTGCAGGGTCTCTTGGGACCCCTTGCACTGTTAATCTCCTTCCATTTAGAGAAGTGACCATTTGTTTCCATCTGCTGTTTCCTTTATCTAAGTGAGTTCTCAGGGTCTGATGAAAACAGTACCCTTCATTCCATGCCTTTTTTTTTTTTTTGCGGTACTAGGGATTGAACTCAGGAGCATTCTACTTCTGAGCTAAACCCCCAGCCCTTTTTTTTTTTTTTTTTTGCAGTACTGGGGATTGAACTCAGGGGCATTCTACCTCCGAGCTACACCCCCAGCCCTATTTTTTTTTTTATTCTTTATTTTGAAACCAAGTCTCACTAAGTTGCAGAGTGCCTCACTAGGTAGCTGAGGCTGGCCGTGAACCCGGATCCTCCGGTCTCAGCCTCCCGAATGCTGGGATTACAAGCGTGCGCCACCATGTCTGGCTCCCTATTTTTTATTCTTTATTTTGAAACTGGGTCTCACTAAGTTGCGGAATGCCTCACTAGGTAGCTGAGGCTGGCCTCGAACCCGGATCCTCCGGTCTCAGCCTCCGGAATGCTGGGATTACAAGCATGCGCCACCACACCCGGCTATCATTCCATGCCATTTTAAATGTCTAATATGTCAGCTAGTCACTGTGGCACACATCTGTAATCCCAGTACTTGGGAGGCTAAGACAGGAGGATCACAGGTTCAAGGACAGCCTTAACATTTAGTGAGACTTTCAGCAACCTAGCAAGATACTGTTTCAAAATAAAAAAATTAGCTGGGCATGGTGGCGCACGCTTGTAATCCCAGCATTTGGGAGGCTGAGACCGGAGGATCCAGGTTCACGGCCAGCCTCAGCTACCTAGTGAGGCACTCTACAACTTAGTGAGACCCTGTTTCAAAATAAAGAATAAAAATTAGGCCTGGAGGTATAGCTCGGAGGTAGAATGCCCCTGAGTTCAATCCCCAGTACCGCAAAATAAATAAATGAATAAATAAAAATTAAAAGGATTGAGAAGCTGGGCGTGGTGGCGCATGCTTGTAATCCTAGTACTGGGAGGCTGAGAATGGAGGATCTGGGTTCTCGGCCAACCTCAGCTACTTAGTGAAGCCCTCCGCAACTTAGTGAGACCCTGTTTCAAAATAAAGAATAAAAAAATAGGGCTGTGGATTGAGAGTGTAGCTTTTGATTGAGAGTGTAGCTTGGAGGTAGAATGCCCCATGTTCAATCACTAGTACTGGAGAAAAAAAAAAGTCTAATATATTGTTCAAAACTTTCTGAAAGACAAATTATATCCACTGCTTTTCTCAATAGTTTGTGCTTAATTAGCCCTTTTTTGAACATTAGCAGGTCGCATGATTGAAACCTGATGGAAATATTGTTGTTTTTCAGCCAGCAGTTAATGTTGCTCACTCCTCTTTCTACCTCTATGGCCCCTGGAGCCTGACTCCACCCTGCATCCCCATTAGCTGGCCGTCTTTCCCACTGCTCATCGATAATGCATCTTTACTCCAGATAAGTTTGTCTCTCCTTTATCGTAAGATAAACTACCCACCTTTCTCTGGACCTGATCATGTGTCTTTCACTGTGGCACCTCCATTCATCTGAAACCTTTCCTTAAAGTTCCAGCTCATGCTGGGCATGGTGGTGCACACCTGTAATCCCAGAATTTTGGGAGGCTGAGGCAGAAGAGGATTGCAAGTTTGAGGCCAGCCTCAGCAACTTAGCAAGGCTCTGTTTCAAAATAGGGCTGGGAGTGTAGCTTGGAGGTATAATGCCCCTGGATTCAATCCCCAGTACCAAAAAAAGAAAAACAGATCCAGCTCATGCCTTGCCTTTTCAGGAAATTCTCTCACTTACTTCTCTAGGCATCATTAGGTTCTTTCTTCTCAGGGGAATACTTTGAGGCAGCCCCAGCCAGTGTGCCATTTAATTTTTTAAAAATACTTAAACTTTAATTGGGGAGGGAAAGATTGTAGTTCTTAGGCAAACCCTTCTGTAACCAAACCACCTTATGGCCGGGTGTGGTGGTGCAGGCTTATAATCGCAGTACTTAGAAGGCTGAGACAGGAGGATCACAGGTTCCTGGCCAGCCTCAGCTACTTAGTGAGGCCCTCCACAATTTAGTGAGACCGTGTTTCAAAATAAAGAATAAAAATAGGGCTGGGAGCCGGGTGTGGTGGCGCACGCTTGTAATCCCAGCATTCGGGAGGCTGAGACTGGAGGATCCGGGTCCGAGGCCAGCCTCAGCTACCTAGTGAGGCACTCCGTAACTTAGTGAGATTCGGTTTCAAAATAAAGAATTAAAAAAAAGTAGGGCTGGGGGTATATCTCGGAGGTAGAATGCCCCTGAGTTCAATCCCCAGTACTACAAAAAAAAAAAAAAAAAAAACATAGAGCTGGGGGTGTAGCTCAGAGGTAAAATGCCCCTGGGTTCAATCCCTAATACTGCAAAAACAACAAAAAGTTATGTTTTTAGATCTAACATCCCAAGCCTCAGTGTTCACCACTAAATTTTCAGTGAACATTCAGAGATTCTACTCTTTATTCTTTTTTTTTTTCTTCCTTTTTTGGTACTGGGGATTGAACCCAGGGGAATTCTACCTCTGAGCTACACCCCCAGCCCTATTTTTTATTCTGTATTTTGAAACAGGGTCTCACTAAGTTGTGGAGGGCCTCACTAAGTAGTTGAGGCTGGCCGTGTACCCGGATCCTCCAGTCTCAGCTTCCCAAGTACTGGGATTACAAGCGTGTGCCACCACTCCCGGCTCTACTCTTTATTCTTTATGTCCAAAAGTTCTAGAGACCTGAAGTGTGCACTCATGGGCATGCAGCGCTCAAGGTCCCTTCTAAAACCCTTCCTAGGAATGAGACTCATTGCCTGACCTTCCTTCAGTGGAAATATAAGTTATCCCTTTGGGTAGTGGTCGCACAGTTTTGCCCTTGAGTTCTTTCATAACTCTTTAGGTAGGATATCATCTAATGACTGTGACATACAATACAGAGGAATTGATCGGTGGCCATTACCTTAGAGATCACCAAGTAAGCCCACAGTAGCACCTAACAGATGCTTCCTAAATTGCCTTAAGGAAAGTGTCCAAGGCCACAAACCTTGATTATAGGTGATTCAGAACCTGGATTTTTCTCTGGTCTCCTGACCTTTACATTGAAAGTATTTTTCACTATCTTTGGCTTTGGATTTCATATCTCTGCTCTTCATTACCAAGACCAAAAAAAAATTTTTTTCATCTATTTTCTTGAGTCTTTCTTTTGTATTTAGCCCGTGGGAGGGAGGTCCTACCAATTCTCTAAATGGCTTCCTGCCTTTTGTTTATTTAAAGCATCAGCATCTCTTTTTCTTTTTCTTCCTCCTTTTTTTTTTTTTTTTTTTTTTTGGTTGATATTGGGAATTCAACCCAGGGGCATTCTACCTCTGAGTTACACCCCTAGGCCCTTTTATTTTTTTAATGAGACAAGGTCCCATTAAGTTGCTAACGGTCTCATTTTGTTACTGAGGTTGGCCTCAAACCTGAGGTCCTCTTGTCTCAGCCTCCAAAGTACTGTAGTTATAGGCATGCAACATCGTGCCTGGCAAGTGTCCCTTTTTCTTATTAGAAAAAGGGGAGAATGCCTCTCAAATGTTTTTGGCTTTGTTTTTGTTTTTGTTTTTTTGTGGTATCCCAACTCTGTTATATTTTGAAACAGGGTCTCACCAAGTTGCTGAGGCTGGCCTCAAACCTGCAATCCTCCTGTCTCAGCTTCCCAAATACTGGGTTTACAAGCATGTGCCACCACACCTGGTTCAAATGTTTGTTTGCTTGCTTGTTTGCTTGTTTGCTTGCTTGTTTTGGACTTCTTAAGTTCCAATATGATTCTGAGAAAGTTCAGAACAGGCGAAATAGGACAAGCCAATTAGCCCAGGCCATATGCTTTGACAGGAGCCAAGATGCTTCTGGAAGGAGGAGGCATCTGAGACAAACCTCTGAGGGAGGAGAAAGATGGAGAATGTGAGCAGGAAGTCCAGGCAGTAGGGAAACACGAGCCACGGCTCCATACAAGTCTCCAGCATACTCAGGAAACAGTGGATAATTGAATGTGTCTGGAGCATCGAGTTACTGGCTGTTTCCAAGAAGAGTGTATAAGGAGAGGCTGAAAAGGGAGGCTAAGAGCAGATTGTAAAATTGGCCTTTGTCCAAAGGCTGAGGGGAGTCATTAAAGGTTTTTTTTTTTTCGGTACTGGGGATTGAACTCTGGGGCATTCTACCTCCGCGCTATACCCCCAGCCCTATTTTTTATTCTTTATTTTGAAACCGGGTCTCACTAAGTTGTGGAGTGCCTCACTAGGTAGCTGAGGTTGGCCGAGAACCCGGATCCTCCGGTCTCAGTCTCCCGAATGCTGGGATTACAAGCGTTCGCCACCACGCCCGGCTCATTAAAGGTTTTTGAGCAGAGAAGTGACTTGCTCAGAGCCATGTTGAGAAAGCAGAGGACTTGTTCCTGAGTTGTTCTGAGTGCTGGCTTCTGCTTTCCACATTAAGCTTTCTTGGCACAACTTAGGCCTGATTACCTATTTGAGGGAAAGGTATGTGGACAGAGATGTGGATTCTGGCTCTGGTCTTCCCTCGCTGGGAGGATTATTTGTATGTTTTTGCAGTACTGGGAATCAAATCCAGGGCTTTCTGCATGCTAGGCAAGCACTCTACCACTGAGCTATGCCCCCCAGCCCCTGCTGAGAGGCTTGGAAATCAATCATTTGGTTTCTCTGGACTTCATAGTTGATTCATTCTAGTCCTTCACTAGTTTTTTGTTTGTTTGTTTTCAGCATTGCAACAAGCATTTGTTTTATTTATTTTATTTTATTAATTTGGGCACTGGGGAAATTGAGCCCAGGGGCATCTATCTCTGAGTTATATCCCCAACCCTTTTTATTTTTATTTTTGAAATAGGGTCTCACTAAATTTCTGAGGATAGCCTCAAACCTGTGATCCTCCTATTTAGCCTCCCAAGTACTGGGTTTACAGGTGTGTGCCACTGCGCCTGGCTCATGCATTTGTTGTTTCTGCATGTATTTTCTTTTATTTTTATTTTTATAGTATGCTTTTATTGGTGCATTTTAGTCTCACATCATAATGTAAATCATATTGACAATGATATACATCACACAGCACTTGGTGCCCCCAATGTCTCCCCATCCCCCCATACAGTGTACTGAGATTGACATTGGTATTTTTTACATATGTACACAGAGTTGATGATAGTATTTCCATTAATGAACCTCAGTCTTCCCTCTTCTGCATGTATTTTATTTATTTATTTATTTATTTTGCAGTACTGGGGGTGGAACCCAGGGGCATTCTACCTCCGAGCTACAACCCCCAGCACTATTTTTTATTCTTTATTTTGAAACAGGGTCTCACTAAGTTTCGGAGGGCCTCACTAAGTAGCTGAGGCTGGCCGAGAACCCAGATCCTCCTGTCTCAGCCTCCCAAATGCTAGGATTACAAGTGTGCACCACCACGCCTGGCTGGGGTTTCTGCATGTATTTTAAAAGGCAATTTTGAGCCAGGTGTGGTGAGTGGCACACACCTGTAATCCCAGCTACTCATAAGCCTGAGGCAGGAAGATCACAAGTTTGATCATGGGCAGCATGGGCAACTTAGTGAGACCCTGTCTCAAAGTAAAATAAATAAAATAGGCCGGGCGTGGTGGCGCACGCTTGTAATCCCAGTACTCCAGAGGCTGAAACAAGGAGGATCTGCGTTCGAGGCCAGCCTCAGCTACTTAGCAAGACCCTCTGCAACTTAGTGAGATCCTGTTTCAAAATAAAGAATAAAAAATAGGGCTGGGGTGGAGCTCGGAGGTAGAATGTCCCTGGGTTCAATCACCAGTACTGGAAAATAAATAAATAAATAAAATGGGGGCTGGGGATGTAGCACAGTGATGGAGCACTTATGTAGCATGTGCCAAGCCCTGGGTTCAATCTCCAGTACCACACACACACACACACACACACACACACAAAAGCAATATTTTTTTTTTTTTTTTTTGTGGTACTGGGGATTGAACTCAGTGGCATTCTACCTCCGAGCTACACCCCCAGCCCTATTTTTTATTCTTTATTTTGAAACCGAGTCTCACTAAGTTGCGGAGTGCCTCACTAGGTAGCTGAGGCTGGCTGCGAACCCGGATCCTCCGGTCTCAGCCTCCCGAATGCTGGGATTACAAGCGTGCGCCACCACGCCCGGCTACAAAAGCAATATTGATGTAGGCTTTAAAGACATAGAGGATAAAAATAATTATATGTATATGTGAGTATATGGACAGTACTGGGGATTGAACCCAGGGGCATTCTACCTCCAAGCTATAACATAAATAAAGCATAAATAACATTCTACCAAATTGTTTAGCAGTATTAAAAACTCAATTCTAGCCAGGCATGGTGGCATACTCTTATAATCCCAGTAGTTGGGAGGCTGAGACAGGAGAATCGCAGGTTCGCAGCCAGCCTCAGTAACTTAGTGAGACCCGGTTTTAAAATAAGGAATAAAAAATAGGGCTGGAGCCAGGTGTGGTGGCACATGCTTGTAATCCCCAGTACTTGGGAGGCTGAGACAGCAGGATCGCAGGTTCGTGGCCAGCCTCAGCTACTTAGTAAGGCCCCCCACAACTTAGACCCTGTTTCCAAATAAAGAATTAAAAACTTGTAATCCCAGCATTTGGGAGGCTGAGACCGGAGGATACGGGTTCAAGGCCAGCCTCAGCTACCTAGTGAGGCACTCTGCAACTTAGTGAGACCCTGTTTCAAAATAAAGAATAAAAAATAGGGCTGGGGGTGTAGCTCGGAGGTAGAATGCCCCTGAGTTAAATCCCCAGGACCAAAAAAAAAAAAAAAAAAAAAAAAAAAAGGGCTGGGGCCGGGCGTGGTGGCACACACTTGTAATCCCAGTACTTGAGAGGCTGAGACAGGAGGATCGCAGGTTCGTGGCCAGCCTCAGCTACTTTGTAAGGCCCTCTGAAACTTAATGAGACCCTGTTTCAAAAATAAAGAATAAGCCAGGTGTGGTGGTGCACCTTGTAATCCCAGCATTTGGGAGGCTGAGACCGGAGGATCCGGTTTCGCGGCCAGCCTCAGCTACCTAGTGAGGCACTCCGCAACTTAGTGAGACTCGGTTTCAAAATAAAGAATAAAAAATAGGGCTGGGGGTGTAGCTCGGAGGTAGAATGCCCCTGAGTTCAATCCCCAGTACCGCAAAAAATAAATAAATAAAGAATAAAAAGTAGGGCTGAGGGTGTAGCTTGGTAGCTCAGAGGTAGAATGCTTCTGGGTTCAATCCCCAGTGCCACAAATGCTTAGATACTCCAAAAGCAGGAATCATCTTTCACCTCTTCCTCTCCTCACTCTCTCAGCACCATCGCCAAGCCTCTGCAATTCCAACAGCTGAATAGATCTTTACTTATCTCCACCCCGAATGCCTTCATGTTAGACTAAACTTCTGTCATCTCTCTTCTGGACTTCAGAGACTTCCCCCCAATCCGCTGTCTCACCCACCTCAAATCTCATCTACCCCTAATCTAGAGGGACCTTTTAAAATAAATCTACACCGGGGTTAGTTATATCAGAAGTCAATAGAGCAAGAACTAAGATTTGTCAAAACTGGCCTCTGATTATCTGATGTTTGTTTTATTGCTTTTATGTCTTTCTGAATGCTTGAAATCTTTAATAATAACAAAATTTTAAAACATAACAAGAATCTGATTATCTTGCTTAAAATGGCTATTACAACAAAGACTAAATTGCCATTACTATACTATCACTAGTGGTAATTTTTATTATGGAAAAAATGTAAAAACACATTAAAATAGCTGGGTCTGGTGGTGCACACCTATAATTCCAGTACTTGGGAAGCTAAGACAGGAGGATCGCAGGTTCCAAGATGGCTTCAGCAATTTAGCGAGGCTACCAGCAACTTAGCAAGACCCTGTTTCCAAATAAAAAAAATAGGGCTGGGGGTGTAGCTTGGAGGTAGAATACCCCTGGGTTCATTCCCTAGCACCCCCCACACAAACAGACACATGAAAATAAATAAAAAGAACAGTATTATGAACCCCCTGGTAACCAGTGCCCACAGGCTGCTACATATGGCCTCCAAGGCCCTACATGACTGTGTCCTTCCTCCTCTCTGGCTTCCTTTCATTCCATCCACTTTCCCCATTGGTCACTAGACTCTAGTCACCCCAGTCTTCTTTCTCTTTTTCTAATATGCAGTCTCCTTCCCTTTCAGCAATTCAATAAGATGTTCTTTTTCCTGAAATCTCATTCTTCAGCTTTCTCCTGGCTTCTATTCACAGGTCTCAGCTGAGATGTGTATCTTCAGGGAGGCCTTGATATCACAGCCTATATCTCCTGTCATACACTTTCATAGCACCTCGACCTTTTCTTTCATTGCATTTATCACAATTGCAATGAAATGCGCACTATTTCCATACCTCCCTCCTCAAGCAGGCTATAGGCTACATAGGGAAGCCTCCGCAGAGTGAATGAGCATAGCCACACTCTTGGCCTTGGGCAAGGGCCTCCCCAGAATTGGAAAATTCGGACATCCTAGTGCTGACCCAAAACCCCAAACATGCCACATCCCCAGACCTGGTGATTGTCTGGCTTGTGGTGGCTTCCTGGGAGAGGGCCAAGGACATTTCGCAAAGGGCCAGGGAATTCCCGCTAGTGCACTTACCACCCACTCAAGAGCCCATGGCAGCCAACAGGCAATGCTGTACCATTAAGGTGTATGTCAAGAAGCTAAGCTGGGCATTGTGGGCGATCCTGAGGGCCCTTTTTAGACTGGTTGGAAGTGAAGAAGAAGAAAAAAAAGAAAGAAAGAAAGAAAGAAACAGCATTTGGAAGCAAACCAGAGCTAGCGTGGGGGGTGTAGCATGATAGAAAGAGCCCTCCCAGGGAGGCAGGGACACGGGGCTCCATTTCTGGCTCCCCTACCAACTTGCTCAGCGATTTTGAATAAGTCATTTCTCCTCCCTGAGTTTTATTTTTCCCTTCTGCAAAACAAGCTGTTAAATTACATGATCTCTAAGTATTATTGACCGGTGCATTTCCTAGATCCCTGAATGGTTATGCCTTCTATGCAATTTTAAATACAGTCGTAACTCAGGTGGGCTCAGCAGTAAGGCTAAGACTTCAGTCGTAGGGCTAGAGGAGAAAGCAGGGGTTTAGGGGACAAGAGTTGGAGGCACCCAGTGAGAGAGCCAATCCCTGAGGAATCACACAATGATTTGGTCTGGCAGCAATGACCAAAGGTGGTGCTCAAGCTATTACCAAGGAGCATAGGAGCAAGAACATTGTGAGAACCCTTTCTTTATGCCAGATCAGCTACATGCTTTATGCTCATGTGTTAGTTTCCTATTATTGCTGTAACAAATTATGATAAACTTAGTGTCTTAAAACAACATACCTGGGAATGTAGCTCAGTGGTAGAATGCTTGCCTAACATGCACAAGGCCTTAAGTTTAATCTCCAGTACCACAAACAACAAAACAGCACAAATTATCTTAATTTCCAGAGATCAGAAGTCCCAAATGGGTCTTACCGGGCTAGAATCAAGCCATCATTGGGTGAGTGGCTTCTGAAGGCTCTAGGAGGGAATCCTTTCCTTGACTTTCCCAGTGTCTAGAGGTTGTCCACATTCCTTGGCTTGGGACCCAACCCTGCTTCTGTTAGCATATCTCCTCTGACTCTGACCCTCCTACCTCCCTCTTACAAGGACTCTTGTTGATTCCATTAGACCCACCTGGATAATCCAGGATAATCTCCTACCAGAAGATCCTTAGCTTAATCACATCTGTAAAATCTCTTTTGCCATGTAAAGTAATTTATTCATAAGTTTGGGTATTAGGACCACTATTTTACCTACCATGGTGTGTCATCTCACTGAATCCTAGCAACCCTCCTTCACCATCTTCTGTTTCACAAATGAAGAACATGTTGCTGAGGGAGATTAGTTCATTTGCCCAAGGAAACTCTGCTGGAAAGAAAAATTAGGTAATACTTGATGGTGGTGCATGCCTGTAATCCCAGTACTTGGAAGACTGAGACAGGAGGATCAGGACAGGCTTAAGGCTAGCCTCAGTAGCTTAGTGTGACCCTCAGCAACCTAGCAAGATCTTATTTCAAAATAAAAATAAAATAGGGCTGAGGGTGTGTAGCTTGGAGGTAGAATGCCCCTGGGCTCAATTCCCAGTACCACAAGAGAAAGAAAAAGAAAGAAAGGAAGAGAGAAAGAGAAAGAGAAAGGGAAAGGGAAAGGAAGGAAGGAAAAGGCAATATTTGTTACTTGGTTCCAAGTGGCCTGTCTTTTCAGAAAGGACCCTCTCCAGATCCCAGGTATGTAGGGAATTCTGTCTAACTCTTTGGAAGAAACTGTCCAAGAACCAGGCAGGGAATCTGAAACCCAGAGAAACAGATTAGGGCCATAACAGTCTCAGTTTAGGACCTGAGTTCCAGAGAGAGAAACTGAGGCAAAAACCCCGTTGTAAGAACTAAGCTGCCGGGCGTGGTGGCGCACGCTTGTAATCCCAGCATTCGGGAGGCTGAGACCGGAGGATCCGGGTTCGCGGCCAGCCTCAGCTACCTAGTGAGGCACTCCGCAACTTAGTGAGACTCGGTTTCAAAATAAAGAATAAAATATAGGGCTGGGGATGTAGCTCGGAGGTAGAATGCCCCCGAGTTCAATCCCCAGTACCGC